>JAXFYN010000193.1:43381-206928 GCA_036172215.1 Camellia granthamiana
GATTGAACTAGAGAAATTAAACTTAAATTAAACTTACCTTAAGCTTTAGAATCTCTACCCCCTTTCACTTCCTCACTTGATCCCTTGAAGACCCAATCTCTTCCTTCCTAACCCTTATTCCTCTCTAGGAGATATTTTCAAGTGTTGATCTTGTTTAAGAAAACTTAGTTATAGATATTCATATATAAAAGTATATAGGACAAAATCCGATCGTTTAATTATTTCGAAATTGAAATTTCGTAAACATGTTTAATATTACTTGAAAATTATGTTGATCACATATATATAATCAATTTCAGATAATTAAGCCGTTAAGGCTTCCAATTTCTGATTCAACCATTCTAGATGTAACAGATACTTTTCTTGTTAGACAGATAGACATCCTTAAACATGAATTTCACTTACTTAACCTTAATTTCTCATGGGATGTTACAGTAAGCAGTTATAGTAAGCATTTAAAAGCACAAAACAAGGACTGAAAATATATCAGAAAACATGTACGAGGGTTGGGTTATTACACCAGCCTTGTGAAACTACCAAACTCCTATCATCAATATGATAATAAAAACTAGCAAGCAGTTTATCTGCTCATTGGGGTAAGGCTGCCTACAAATTTCAGTTTATCTACGCATTGGGGTAAGGCTGATAAAAAGCAGAGTCACCTTGGTGATAAAAAATTGAGTCAACTTGAATGTAGCCTTTGCAACTACTCTTTAATTTTTATTTTTAGATTGATGACTACTCTTTAATGTAGTCAACTTGTTACTAACCCAGCCGAGCAGACAAAAGAAAAATTAACTCAGCCAAACGTTATCAAAGCAATAACAAAAGAAATAACAAAAGAAGCTCTGATGAAGGCAAAAGCTAGAGTAATAAACTAACCCAGCCGAGCAGACAAAATGTTAGAGAGACAAAAGCAAAAACAAAAAAATTACTGTAATGAATAGTCCAGCAACTGAAGTGATGTCGCAGCCGGAGTGAACAACGGTGAGAGTGGTTAGAGTGATCCACAGTTGAAGTAAGCTCTGATGAAGGCAAAAGCTGAGAGAGGAAAAAAAATTCAAGAAGAAGAACATATTGAATTAGTTAAGATAAAAATGAAAGAATACTAAATAATAGTCAATTACCTGAATCAATTCTCTTGAACCCAGCAATTAAAGTCATGTTTTCAATACTAAATAATAATACTGAATTGGTTCAATTTCAATATAAAATAAGTTTATATCATTCAAGTTTTTCTAAGTTTTTCTAAGTTTATTGAACCCAGCAATTCTAAGTTTTTCCAACTCTATTGAACCTAGCAGTTAAAGTCATATTTTAAAAATACTTTTCCATATCAAAAAATCAAACTTTGAATATATATCATTCAAAATATATATAATTTGCATATCAAAATCCAAACCCAACAGAATAAGATAAATCTGGTAATCTGTGAGAATAATACTAAACAATCACACCAAAGATAAGCCTCATTGTTTAGAATAATACCAAAACCTGTGACAATGGGAAACAAAAGATATATACTAAACAATCTCATCAAAGAGGCTGCAAAGATATATACTAAACATACATCACACCAACAATAAACACACCCAGAAACACATCCAGAAGATTGAAACAAAGCAAGGAATTCAACAAACAATAGGCTCATACCCATAATCGATATCGGCAAGTTAGTGCAGAGTAGGAATGTTTAGGCGAGAGAGATCAAATGATGAGATCAAATATTAGTATGAGGAGGTAGACGGTAAAAGAAGGTAGATAGAGGGTATGGGGAGACAGACGGTAGACAGAGAGGGAAGGTAAGGAAAGGGTATGGGGAGAGGGAAATAGAGAGGGAAGGTAGATAGAGGGTATGGGGAGACAGACAGTAGACAGAGGGTATGGGGAGACAGATGGTAGATACTGAGGGAGAAGAGTGGGGAGACAGAGGCAAATCATTTGTATCTTAGGGAGAAAGTGTTGGGCGGGAACATCATTAATCTCAACCATGGATATTTATTAGAATTGATCTGAGCCATTCAAAGGAAATGTGTCTCTCATACATTTTATATATTTTAAAAAACCCTTCTCCCTTATTATATAGATATATATATTTGTTCAAATTAACTTCATTTCTCTCTCTTTCTTTCATCCTTGTTTCACACCCAATGTTCTTTCTCATCGTCGTTCTTGAAAAACCCTAACCTCAATCACAAAGAAAGAGAGATGAATGAAGGAGGGAAGAGTAGAAGTTTCGTTGTCGGAGTCGACGGTCAGCACCAGTTATTGGCACTACCGTACAGTATTACTACAGAAGCGTAATCAAACCACTCTATCTCTCTCATCGTCGTTTCAAGTCGTCAAGAACTACCACCCTTCACTGTCTCACCCCCGTTATGGATTTCCCTCAGCCCGTCGTCGATCGAGGCGTCATCGTCGATGTCCCAAGCGCCTTAAGAAGCACGAGTGATGAAGAAAGAGGTAAATGAAGTAGGTGATGAGGTAGATGAACAATGCAATGGCGACGAGTTTGAAGAGAGTGATATTCAATCGATTGCCAAGGCCTCTCTACAATATTAATCGCTCTGTCAGATCTACGCACTCGAAAATTTGAGGAAATGAATGTATGAGGGTGATGAATCTGAGAGAGGCGACGACAAATTTGTAGAGATGCAACCAGATTGGAGTCACGGTGGTCGTCAATCTAGATCTAGGGTTGATGTGGTTGAAGATGAAGATTGAACAGATCTGTTCAAAAGGCTTAGATCCGTTGAGGGAGTAGACTACAAAAGTCTCAAATCCGTTCAAAAATTAAACAGATAGGTTGAGATAGGTTCAAAAAGTTGAATAGATAAAAAAAGATTTCAAAAGATAAGGGAAATAGACTTGTGAATTCCACAGATAGATTAAAATATTAAAATAATTTAGATGGATAAGAAAAAATTAAGACATATTTCGACAGATAGATTTTTTTAATAGATAGGTTCAATATAAAATTTTAAAAGATAGGTGTTAATTTGGATTTTAAAAAACATTAAGACACATTTGTTCAACAGATAGGCTAATAATTTCACAAATAGACTTAAAAAAATTAAACCAAAAAAAAAAAATTTAAACGAATAGGTTAAATAAGGGTAAAACTGAAAATAAAATGTCCTTCAAAATAACAAAATATAATTCTTACCACAATATTTCACAAAGCGTGTATTTTTGATCAAAAATATTATCCATAAAACCTAACGCCTCAAACATTTTTCAAATTCTCTAATTTTTTTTTGATAACTATTTAACTTTTCAACTAAAATAATTAATGTCCAAATGGACCTACTCCCCCGTCAAGGCTTCAACTCCTCTAATCCATAAAGGTGAATTTCATTTTTCGTTAAATCTTATGCAATCTTATAAGTTTAATGGATTTTTCATCATTATGTAAAATGAATTGTAATATCTGAGTTCAATCCATAGTATAATAATATTTAAAAAGTTTTTTTAAAATTGAAAAAAAAATTATTGCAAAATTGATAAAAAATCAAATCAATTTGATACAACAGTATCATTAAGATCTCAAAAAGAGATAAATAACCTTCATAGAAGGAATGATCCAAGCCTCCATAGAAGAGGAGAAAAGGCCCCCACAAGGAGAAAAACAAACCTCCGTACAGGAAGGATACAATCTAAAAATAAAAAAAATGAAATAGAAAAAGAAGAAGAAGAAGAAGCAGATCCAAGTTGCCATCGAACTCATTTAAAACTCCATTGCTTTGCAATCCTCAACTTGGAATTTGAAGACCCCATGCTGGTCAAGATAGAATATTGAGCTTGAGGTAGTCGCCTAATGTCAAGTGCGCTATCTAGTGTTGGCCTTCAAATTATTAGAAGATATGAAATCAGATCTTAAAATTTTGTGTTTGAGGGGGGAGAAAGTAAGGCGATAATAGCCAGACTAGTAAGACAAAACATTAGATTTGAATTAAGAACTAGATCTAGAGAAAGATTGGATAGAGAGAAGATGGAGATCGGAGAAGTGGAGGAACCACCACCGTCTACTTCTCCCCTTACAAGAAAATCTAGAAAAAATAAAATAAAAATGTTTGGTTTCAATTTTCAGAATTCACTTTTTAAAAAATTTTACTGTTTCGTTTTCTGTATTTTTTGTTGTCACTGAAGTTTTTAATATTTTAGGTAATTTTTTTTAATTTTTAGACACATCTAATATAAATGCACTTAAAAGTATAATATTTGTGAATTTTTTTACACCAAAAATACAAAAAAAAAAACAAAACAAAACAAAACAAAACAAAACAAAAACCAAAAAACAAAATTCAGCATATTTTTTGTATTTTTGTATATTTAATAATTTTAAAAAATATGTTTTCACAAATATTTTGCTATTTAGTTATATCTAAGTAAGGTATATCTAAAAAAGTAAAAATATTACGTAAATTTTTAAAAATATTCACTAAAAAAAATTACAAAAAACAAAAAGTTCAATTTTTAAAAAATTGAATTTCAAAATTGAAACCAAATACACTTAATAGGATTTTAAGATTTAGGAAGAGGCTAATATTTTACAAGTTATACTACTAAAGTTTACAATAAAGACCCATGGCTCTCAACTTATCATTGGCAAGACAGCATTATTTCACAATTAATGGGTCTTCCCAAAAACGACTCAACGATTTCACATAATCAAGAAAGATAATTTCAAATCTCCTCACGCCTAAAATGTTGGAGTGAAGCACAACTACGTTTTACGCACGTTGAGTTCACTTCAAATCTTATTTTGATAATTAAAATTTTGAATTTTTTTAATATACATTCTGTACAATTATACCTATAAAAATAATAAACATGTTTGTATTTAATTTTATATTTAAAATAATACTTATCATTTATTTTTTCCAATATAAATATATTTTGATGAAATGACTATTAATATCTAAT
Organism: Camellia granthamiana; assembly: GCA_036172215.1. Classification (NCBI taxonomy): domain Eukaryota; kingdom Viridiplantae; phylum Streptophyta; class Magnoliopsida; order Ericales; family Theaceae; genus Camellia; species Camellia granthamiana. The sequence goes on from JAXFYN010000193.1 coordinate 48,308, forward strand.
AAATTTGAGTTGAACCTGAGTTGAAGTATGTAACTAACATGTTTAATATAAGATGTAAGAGATCAAGGTGCTTCACATAACACAGCAAGAAAAAAAAAGATTTTCTCAATGCCACTTACTAATTTTAAAACCGTTTTGTAATTTTATGACTCACACACTCATCCGAACTCATTTCTCATTCCATTTTCATAGAGGTGAGTCATAAGTTCCAATTTTAAACTCACACAAATTATGACCTACATTTAATGATTTCTAATTTGTGAATTAATCAATGACTCTCAACCACGAGTCACGCAACTCTCACTTCTTGAGTTAATTCGATGTTTGGTTTGGAATTTTCTAAAATAATACTTTGAGTTTTCAACTTGTATTTTTATATTTTTAGTATTTTTTAAAATATTTTAATTAATTTATTTTTACTTTTTATATTCACTTAATCTTGATATACTTTAAAAAATATAAATTTGTAAAAATTTTTTTTTAAAAATTTATTGAATTCGACAAAATACGGAAATGAACTGAATTTATTTATTTATTTTTTTTTTTGTATTTGGTTAATTTGTTAATTTTTTATATTTTATTTTAATTTTTTTTTTACAAATATTGTACTTTTTAAGTGTATTTAGATTACATATATCTAAAAAATAAAAAATTTGAGTAATATATTAAAAAAATTCAATAAAAATAAAAAAATAAAAAAAAATAACAAACCCAATTTTTAGAAAAACAGTGCAAATCAAACAAGCATTTCAGACTTTCACTGTGTTGGAGAATTTTCAAAATAATAAATAAAATTTTATGGATATTTTCAAAACCTGGCTTGTTTTCTTTGGAAAGTTTCAAACAAGTTTGAGAACTTATCTCATATTAGAAATATAGTTGAAGTTACTATAAGAGACTTGGACGGGTCGGACTGATCTACGCTTCTCCAACCGGTATCCGAGTGATCAAGCCCACCAGAGAACCTGCACAATAGTTCAACGGGGAACGGGGAGTCCCCCAGCGAGCCCTTCGATGAGCAAGTTAGAAAGAGTTCAAGAGACTTGGACGGGTCGGACTGATCCACGCTTCTCCAACCGGTATCCGAGTGATCAAGCCCACCAAAGAACCTGCACAAGAGTTCAACGGGGAACGGCAAGTCCCCCAGCGAACCCTCCGACGAGCAAGTTAGAAAGAGAAGTGGATTGTAGAGATAGATTAGAGATAGAAAAGCTTTGTTAGGACTTTTTGTTGTCAAATTCCATGAATCAAAACCAAGGTTGTAACAAGAGTTCTTTAAGAAGTTGGTTTCCTTCAAAAACAGGATTACTTGGGAGTTTTGAATGAAGTTGGTCTTCTACAAGATTCCAACAACAGGATTACTTGGGAGTTCTGAAAGAAGTTGATTTTCTGCAAGAAGTTGATTTTCTACAAGAAGTTGGAACTCTGCAAGAAGTTGGTTTTCTACAAGAAGTTGGTTTTCTTTCCCAACTAGGATTGCTTTGATTTTCTATAAATAGTTGGGTTTCTCCCAAATCTAGGCTATTCATTGATTAATTCATTGAATCCTCCAGATCTTTCTTTTTGGTTCTTAAAGGTTTATATCTGGGGATATTTTATTTTTCTTTGATGTCTTATTGAGTATTCAACTCATGATCTGAAAAGGCTACATCAAAGGTTTTGTTTGTTACACAAAAGAGAGAGTTGTTCTTCAGTTGTGGATTCTGAAGAATTCGAGCCTGAAGCTTCAGTTGTGAATTCTGGAGTGGCTCATCAAAGTTGTTCTTCAGTTGTGGATTCTGAAGAATTCGGTCTGAAGCTTCGGTGGTGGAATCCGGAGTGGCTCATCAGAAAGACAATTCCGTGGTGAAGATGGGGTTGGAAGAGGCACATAGAGGTTGGTTCAATTAGGCGTTGTGGATTCGCTAGATAATTGAGAGTGATACCTGTGTAATTCCTTTATATCTTCTTAGTGGATTGTTCTGGTGGCTGTGGCCCGTGGTTTTTTAATCACAATTGGAAGGTGTCCAATTGTGGTTTTTCCACGTCAAATCTTTGTGTCTCTTTCTCTTGATTGTTTGATTGGGATTGTTATATTTTGCTTAAAATTGATACATAATCACAAATCAACATCTAGGAGGTTTCTAGATTTTTCAATTGGTATCAGAGCGGGTCGTTCTATTTTTTTTTTTTTAAAAAAAACTTCTTTTAGATCGCTCTATTTTTTTTTTAAAAAAAAATATTTATTTTTAGAACGAGATCTTGTTTGATTTGTGATAATGGATTTAAAGAGGTCGGTTGAGAATACCACTAATAATGAATCCTCTGAGAGTGATAATGAAGAGCTTGAACAAGCTTATGAAAAGTTGTATAAGGGGTCTCTTAAGTTATTCAAATTGAATGACAAACTCACAAAGAAACTCAAAGCATGTGAATGTGAGAATGTCAAACTTAAGGAGGAGATTTCCAAGGCTAGGATCAATGCCATCAAGATAGCTGATGATCAACAAGTTCTTTGTGCAAAACTGTTGACTTGTGAGACAGAGAGGAATGAGCTACAGGAAACTCATGCCATGTATGAAGAAAAGATTGAATCTCTCGAGATGTCACAAGTTGCCTTGGAAGAACTGATGATCAAGAAAGAGGAAGAGCTCAAGTGTGCCACAGTTACCATTGGTCTTTGGAACAAAGGATCAAAGACTTTGGAGGATATCATTGGGTCTCAACAAATCTGTTCAGACAAGAGTGGCATTGGCTTTGGAGATAAGAGAGAGCAAAAACAGAGTGCTTCCACATCTTGTGATACAAGAACTCAAGGAAAGGGAGGACAAAAGATTCAACAAGAGAAAAGACTTCTCAAACTCCCTAGAGTTGGTAAGGTAAAAGAAAAGGTACACCCTGTTTTTATTTGTCATTATTGTGGTATGCATGGTCATATTCGCCCTTATTGTTATAAGTTGCATGGGAGAATGTCTCAAAAGGGTAGAAATTCGAATACTTTTTGGGTTAGGAAACAACCTTACATGTCTAGGCGGAATACCAAGATTCATGAGAGTGTTCACAACACCATGACATTTACCAAGACCGCTAGACCTGATTTTGTTAAGACCAAAAAGATTTGGGTGAGAAAACTTGACTTGTGTTAATGTGTTTACTCTTTTTAGGTTTTTTTGGGTCTTTGTGTGTTTTTTTTTAATAAAAAAAATGTGTGCATGTTTGTTTTTTTTTGTCTTGCTTTGTTTAAGAAAAATAAAAAAAAAACCCAAAAAGATTTTCTTAGTATGGTTTTGCAAGCTTGAAATTTTTGATGGTCCTTGGTGCATATTGGAATTGATGAGAATAACCATTACATGTTAATATGTGTGTGCTTTCTGTGGTCATTACTCATTTTGGAGTGTGTGTTCTTTGATTAGTATGTCTCATTCTGTACACACTCTTGGATTAGCAAATATTGGAGTCTTTTGCCTTAGTAGTTATTTTTTCTATAGACTTCTGGCATGATACCTTTTGCTTTTCTAGAGGAATTGACCTATACTAGCATATCATGGGTGATGTTGAGTTTCTTAACCATCTTCCATCTTTTTGCATTTCCATGGCTTTCCCCTCTGTTCTTTGTAGTCCAGGCATGAGGAAAAGGCTACCTCAGAGTCACCAACCAGGCCATCCTTTATATATCCATGCTTCTCTGGTTCGGTTTCCATACTCTTGAGCGTGTCAGCCGCCGATGAGTGCAAAAGAAAAGAAAAAGAAAAAAATGTGCACAAGTAAGAAAAGAAAGAAAGGAAAAAAAATGTGCAAAAGAAAGAAAAAAAATGTGCAAAAGAAAGAAAAGAGAAAAAAAAGAAGTGAAAAAAGAAAAGAAAATGATTCATTGATTGAGGGGGAGCCTCCGCTTTTACTCACCAAATACCCCTTGATTCCTAGTGGTTTGACTTTCCTTAGTTGTGCTTAGATTCTCTTGTCGGAGGTCCAACTTTTATATCACTACTAGGATTTGAATCTTGTATTTGTCGAACTCCAAGAGTCACACACACACCTTTCTCATGGGATCTATGCTTTTCACATAATGCATCACTTTCTTTTATGAGGAATTTTCTATAGACTGTGCACATTGTGTTTTCAAGTAATTGTGTTTCTTGGATAGTCTTGTGTGTTTTAAGGTACAAATCTGGAATTACTTGCTTGCTCCACCATATTATGTTTGTTGGTTTTCTTTCTGTTCTTTTTAGTTTTGTGGTTGCTTTTAGTAAGGGGGAGTTCGATTAATCGTTATCATTGCTTGTGTGGTTTATGATCTTGCTTTTGTTGTGTGAGGGAAGAAAGTTGTTTTTAATGTGTCTTAGGATTTCATGTTTTTATGCCATGTGTCGGGTTCAGGTTTTCATTCTACATGGTCTTAAAATCTCCAAGTCGTTTTTATTCATGTTTTCTATCTCATGTTTCAAGATGGTCTTATATTTCATATACTCTTGTGGGACTAATATTTGTTTTGGAGATTGTGGCACTGATAGTTGTTTTGCAGATTATGACCTTGAGAAATAAGTTTGTAAAGAGTTTTGGTTATAAGTGCTGGTTCCTAGTTGGTGGTATTGTTCTTGTTTTGATTAGAAAATTGTTTTAGTGTTTTTGTTAGGAAATTTGTTTTAGATTGGTTTTATCCAGGATTTGACAAAGGGGGAGATTGTTAGGACTTTTTGTTGTCAAATTCCATGAATCAAAACCAAGGTTGTAACAAGAGTTCTTTAAGAAGTTGGTTTCCTTCAAAAACAGGATTACTTGGGAGTTTTGAATGAAGTTGGTCTTCTACAAGATTCCAACAACAGGATTACTTGGGAGTTCTGAAAGAAGTTGATTTTCTGCAAGAAGTTGATTTTCTACAAGAAGTTGGAACTCTGCAAGAAGTTGGTTTTCTACAAGAAGTTGGTTTTCTTTCCCAACTAGGATTGCTTTGATTTTCTATAAATAGTTGGGTTTCTCCCAAATCTAGGCTATTCATTGATTAATTCATTGAATCCTCCAGATCTTTCTTTTTGGTTCTTAAAGGTTTATATCTGGGGATATTTTATTTTTCTTTGATGTCTTATTGAGTATTCAACTCATGATCTGAAAAGGCTACATCAAAGGTTTTGTTTGTTACACAAAAGAGAGAGTTGTTCTTCAGTTGTGGATTCTGAAGAATTCGAGCCTGAAGCTTCAGTTGTGAATTCTGGAGTGGCTCATCAAAGTTGTTCTTCAGTTGTGGATTCTGAAGAATTCGGTCTGAAGCTTCGGTGGTGGAATCCGGAGTGGCTCATCAGAAAGACAATTCCGTGGTGAAGATGGGGTTGGAAGAGGCACATAGAGGTTGGTTCAATTAGGCGTTGTGGATTCGCTAGATAATTGAGAGTGATACCTGTGTAATTCCTTTATATCTTCTTAGTGGATTGTTCTGGTGGCTGTGGCCCGTGGTTTTTTAATCACAATTGGAAGGTGTCCAATTGTGGTTTTTCCACGTCAAATCTTTGTGTCTCTTTCTCTTGATTGTTTGATTGGGATTGTTATATTTTGCTTAAAATTGATACATAATCACAAATCAACATCTAGGAGGTTTCTAGATTTTTCAAGCTTAACCTTCTTCTTGTCTTCAACGTCTGCTTATATCCTCTGGTAATCATTTCGTTGTCCCTTCCGACCTATCACCTTGGCCGAAAGTCTATGCTGTAGCTTCCCTTGTTCAGGGTGAGGGCGTGCCGTCCCGACGGAGAGGGTTATCGCAATAAATGCTATAAGGGGGCCTCATTAATGGCGATGTGCCGTGGCAATAACTTTGCAAATCTTTGTCTGCTGATGTGGCTTGCCCTTCTCTTGCCATGTGTCTTGATGTCATTGGTTCTTATTGCTATATGGGGCTTCAACAGTGCTGGGCTCTAGTATTTGGGATATGTATTGGGCCCTAAATGGTGGGCTATAACCTTTATGGGCCTACCCATGTCAATAGTAAGAAATGAAGCTTTTAATAAAGAGTTACATAAACTGTTCATTTGAATATAGAATTGAGTTATGGATGATAGTATACACATGGTAAAGATGGTGCATCGCACCATCCACACAAGCGTGGGTAGTGTGGCTTTTTGATGGCACACGTGATGTGAGGCACCATGGAGACGCTTTTCTATTTGCTACGGAAAGGTTGGAGTGATGACGTGAATCTGACATGGCATGGGTGACTTAGAGCATAGTCAGCTTTGCGTGGCAATAACGTGACGTGCATCGGTGGTGAGTTAGCCAACCGATTGTGCAGCTGCTGCAAATTCAACCATAGCAATCATCCAAATCCATAAATCAATTTTGTAATTCTCTCTCTCTCTCTCTCTCTCTCTCTCTCTCTCTCAATTTTGAATTTTTCAATTAAGAATTTCTAAAGCAAATTTCTGCTTTGTCAAGTTTCTAAAATAAATTTACGTTTTCTTTTTATGATAACCATCTCTTGCTGATTTGATTATCAATATTTTGATTTTCTTGATCATATCAAGAGTATTATGATTTATTGTCATCAGATACTCGTAGATTTGATCCTTAAATCAAGTACCATTGTATTATGGAGGTAAATTTATTGTTAACCCACGGCATACCATTTAGCAAGGGGAAAAATTGTCTCTGTCCCAAAATATTAGTCCCTTATTTCATTTTTCATTGTCCCAAAATATTAGTCCCTCTTCAAAAATTAAGTACAAAAATAATATAAATCTTCTATTTTGCCCTTCTTTTAAATTAATAAACAATATAAAAAGTACAATTATGACATTGATATTCTCAAAAAAATACTATCAAAAGGGTAATTTTGGAAAATCAACTTTTTTCAAATGCAATAATTGTACTATAAAAAAAAATTGGATCTCCCAAAAGGGACCATTATTTTGAGACAGAGAGAGTAATAATCTGACTTGAAATAATCATTTTTCTGTTGATGAATACAAGTTGATTGTTAGATTTTGAAGACTAGAAGACCACTAATTTTTCCAACACACTGTTGAGCATATAGTCCAATTTGTTCACAACAAACCAAGCTCAAACTCACAACTTCAATTCCAAAAAACATTACAAGATCTAACCATTCAAGGTTAGACTAGTTCTCAAAACTAATAGCAATGCCCATAAATCCCAATTCACATTTCAAATATGTATCTTACAATTTTATCCAACATTTTCAAATATGTCATAACTTTATCAAAGACAACATACGCAAGAATTTCCATCATGTCAATATCCACATATACAATGTAACATTTCCCATGTTTTATCAAAGCAGAGTGTATACAATAATAATCATACACTTTCACAAAGCATCGTCAATCATTATGGTAATATAACACGTAGTTTTACAACATTTTACATAAATCAATATATTCAATTATATAAGGAGAAATTTACGATGTAAGTTATGATTTTTCGTGAAGAAAATTATGATTATTATTTATAATGTGTGTTATAACATTTTGTGATGGAGTTATGAATAGTAAATTTAGAGGAGACTTACGTATAGGGCTTATTAGGTAGACTTATTGTCCAATAGGTCATGTGAGAATTAGTGACGTTTTTCATCAAACACTATTCAAAAATGGCACTAATTGTTAATTTTCAGTAACAGTTTAAAAATTGTCACAAAATATGTCACTAATTATTAGTTTTAGCAACAATTTTTTTTTAAAAAAGATGGTCACAAAAAAAGGGTCACTAATTTTTAACTTTTAGCGACAGTTTAAAAAATAAGTCATAAAAAAAAGTCACTAATTGCAAGTTTTAACGACAATTTATAAAAACGTGACAAAAAAAGTCACTAATTGTTAATTTTTAGCCACATATACAAAAAATCGTCACAAAAAAATTATTTTTAACTACGATTTTATTAGAACTTATTTTCAATAGGATTTGATGTGAAGTCTAACTATTAGGATCTATTGGTAGTTTATCTTAAATTAATTTACAGTGTACACACTAAAATTAAGGATAATAATATTATGACACTTTGTAATTTTTGTTATGATACTTTGCAGTTTTTGTTATGATACTTTATAGTAAAAAAGTTACTTTACTACTTTTGTAATGAAAAAATTTATGACATTTTGTGTATATGTTATGAAATTTTATAACAAAATTATAAAAGACATATCATATGTACATTTTTTAAGGTGCACGTTGTAATCTCTCCCATTATATAATATGAAGATAACATGATTTAACATTTGAAAGTTCTCCCTCCAAATGACATTTTCTAGTGTTCATGTAAAAATTATGTTGTATCATGAATATCACACTCTTTATCAATTTAAAGCCATTTCAAAGCATTTACATTTCATAAGTAGAAAATCCATTGCTAATATGAGATTCAAACTCAAAACCTAGGGCATGCAAGTTCTCCAAATTTTTTAAACCAAAAATTACCACATATACACCCAAAACCTCATATTAAACAAGTTAGAATAAAACTACAACTTCAGAAAAGAGAAGAGAAACCCTAGGATTGAAAAGGCAAAATCTAACTCTACTCAGATAGATTTGCCGCCTTAGATGAGTTGAACGACTTTAAATTTTTGAATAGATTCAAGCTCTTACCTTTCAAATCTTGAGCTATATAGACGGGTTTATGAGAGATTAGGGATGACAATGGGGTAGGGTGGGATCAAATTTCGCATTCCCCTTCCCTAATCCCCAATTCCCAATTGTATTTCCCTCTTTCATGCCCACCCGTTCCTTATGGTTAACATATATATATATTTTTTCTTCTTCTATTTAACATTTATTTTACTTTCTTTTAGGGCTGTGTAAGGAAATTGAAAAATTCGCAAACCGAATCAGTCGACATCAATCCTGTAAATTTGGTTTGATTTTTTTAATACGTGGTTTGGTCCTGCTTTGAAAAATTAGAAAACCTGTCTCCATGGATTGGTTCCTAATTTAAGTCAACGATTTTAAATTTGAACCAAACCGGATCATATAACTTAAAACTTATATGTTTATTTGCTAGGGTATGTTTTGTTTGGTTTTGAGAGAGTAGTTTTTAAAAATTATTTTAAGGAGAGAGTTTAGAATTTTTTTTTTGATTTGTTTAGTTGTGTATTTTGAAAGTAGTTTTGGAGTTTGAGAGTTTGGAATGATTTGATATTTTATTGTAATTGAGTAGATGTGTGTGAGAGAAAAAGTGATTGAAAATGAGAGAGGAGAGAGAAAAAGTGATTGATTGATGTATAAGAGAGAGAAAGTGATTTTAGAAATTGTTTTGGAAAAATTACAAACCAAACAAGTTTTTTACAATTTTTTTTCCAAAATCACTCTACAAAGCCAAACCAAACATACTAATATAGTATGTTATATTAGTATGTTCAATTTAATTTGTTCAATCTACCCTAGCGAATAACATATTTGTTCAATTTAATAGTAGAACAATGTGCATGTTTATATTTTGAAAATTTATGTTTCGAAAAATCATGACAGATTGATGTTGAACAATATTTGTTTAATGTTATGTTTATTTTGTTTGATAGGCTTATTATTATCTTTATAATATATGATAAGTTGAATTTTTTTAAAAATATTATATGATATTTCTTGTGAACAAGTTATCTGAAATCATGATTCCAAATCGAATCAAACCGTGTTTAAATAGTTTAATTCAAATTGATTATATGATTTTAATAATTTAATTTAATTCTAATTTTCATTTTTATGGAACACAACGAATTAATCATGATTTCATTCTAAATCAATCCAAGCTTGACAATACTTATCCCTACTCTTTTTCTCTCTTAATTTTCCAAGCAATCCTGAGTGGATAAGAGCCCTCTCACGTTAATTATGGCACACTAAAAAAATACACATGATTAAAAATAAGAACACCTTTTTGTTGATTATGACGACCAAAATTTCACTATTCGTTTGAGCAAGCCTACAACCTATTTTAATATTTTAATTATTTATTTATAATAATTATTATCAGTATTATTATTAGAGACAATTGTAAATAAAATTAATAATAAAGAAAAAGGAAATAATTATTGTCAGTATTATTATTAGAGAAAATTGTAAACAAAATTAATAATAAAGAAAAAGGAAAGAATAAAAATTAATTGCATATATGTAAGATGTTTTCAAAAATTATAGAGGAGATAAACTGTATAAAATTAATTACAAAACATGCAAACTTTAATTAAAAAGACCAAATAACTCCTTCATTCTATTCCTCTTTCCATCCCTCTCTAATTCCACCGGCCACATCTCTTATGACATCCATAATCCTTCTCTCAGCCTTCTCATGCTTCAACCTCTCCTTCTTTAGCCTCCACCCACCCTACGCTGCCTTTAAAAGCCCTTTTGCCCCATATTTAGTCCCTTTCCTACCTTTCAATAACCCACAACCCCTTTTCCAATTGTAAAAATTGCCACACTTAGCCCTTTCCATCCTTCCTACCTTTCAGCCCATTCCATTAGCTACGACTACCACTACGATGCCTATAGGTCCGACATCTCAATCCCTTAGATCTAGATTAAATATTAAAACCCTAATATATATAAAACAACACAGAGTAAGTTTTGAATTTTGTTGTACACATCTGTTAAATATATGATATATTCTGTATACTGCTGTATTTACCATAATTCCAACATTACTGTATTTAGGTTACACTACAAGAATTTACACAATTGCCGACCACTTTTGCCGACCAAAAAAATTTTGGTCGCAAAAAAATGACATTTGGCGACCAAATATTAATTAGTCGCGAATGATCATTATTTTTGGCGACCAAATATTATTGGTTGCAGAAGGTTATATTTTGGCGACCAAAAAATGAGTTGGTCGCAGAAAGTGGTATGCTTTTGCCGACCAACTACAAATTTGGTCGCGGAAGGTCACATATTTTTTGGCGACCAAAAATTTGGTCGCCAAAAACTTATTTTCAGCAACCAAAAAAAATTAGTCGCCAAATTAGTACTTTTAGCGACTAATATTTTAGTCGCCGTTGATTGAGATTTGGCGACTAAAAAAATTTGTCGGCAAAGGTACCTTTTCTGCGACTAATATTGTCTTTTGGTCGCCAAAATTTTGAGCGCCAAACACCAAAATATTTTTAAAAAAAAAACAAAACAAAAACCCCTTTACACAATGGATCTCTGGTTCTCAGTTTTTTTTAGAGAGAAAAGAGCGAAACGAAGGAGAAAGAAAGAGGAGGGGGTTCAATCTATCTATGCAATTGATGCGAAGCTCATTGATTGTTCTCCGGAGTAGATTGATTATTATTGTTGAAGATCGCACATCACCGATTCGGCATAAGATCGAAATTGAATCGACTTTCTTATTATGAGGTTTGACAAGCTGCGTTGCTCTTCCAATCTCAGCCGCTTCATCGCTGGCCTTCTCGTCTTCATTCTTTATCATTCCTTTCAATTAATCTCCAATTTTTTGATTCCTATACATCCCTAATTCTTCATCTTCTTCTTGTTCTTCTTCATCATCAAACCTTTGCTTTGCTTACATTCCTTTTTTTTCCTTTTTCCTTTATGGATCTCAAAGATTCAATCTCCAATAACTTTCTCGACTGAAGAGATGAAGAGAGCAAAACCGAGAAGAGATGGAGAAGAGAGAGGGTTTGAATGAGCAAAGCCGCAGGAGAAGGGTTTCAATCTCTCTTGATATTGCATTCTCCACCCAATGTTTTCTTTGAATTCGAAGGTTTGTGTTCCGACTTTGATTAATTAGATGTTTTGGTGTTTTTGTGAAGTGAAGGTGCACTCTCTGCTTAATGTTTTGATGTTCATTTTTGGGATTCTTTGTTGAAATGAATGATATGAGTTTTCTGAGGTTTCACATTAGGGCTATGGTTCTCAGATCTTTCGGAGCATTTTTATTTTCTGATACTTGTTTGAGTTTGAGATTTCTTGATGCTTTGGGATGATTAGTTGTTTTTGAATGGGACACTTGTGTGCCTCATTTTTTCTATTGGGTTTATCATTATGTTGGCATTTTGTGAATGATTTGTTGGGTATATGGGGTGAAGATTTAATCTGGAGAGTTTTTGGGTTGAGGAGTTGTGATTTTTAAATTTAGGTTTTAAATGGCCACTTCTCTGTAAATTTTTTACTGTTGGTATATTTGGGACTGTGTAAAGTTTAGGTTTTTCAATTTTTGTTTGTTTCCATGTATCGATGAGAAATGGAACCCTTATCTAACCTATTCTTAGCAATAAAGTCTCGCATCATGTTGCATGAGACATCCAACCACATGATTGGCTTGCACTTCCAAGTTTCAATAGTTTTTATTTTCTCCTTATGACCTTCATGGGTTTTGAGATGGCCTAAACCATTGAGCTGTGTCTAATTTTCCAAAAGCAACAGACTAATGGAAATTGCTTATGCCAAATTGAGATTGAAGAAAAATGACACTTTTAGTTTTGTAGAATAAGAAATGCAGGAAATCAGAAAATGGGATTTCATTATTTAATAAAAAAATTAGGTATTAAATCTTGTAAAAAAAATTATTTGTAAATTTTGATTTTAGTTTTTTTTTTTTTTTTTTTGTTCCAAGTGTAATTAGATAATGATGATTGAAGGCCATTGGGCCCAATGGATCTTCATAAGGTAATATCAATTAATCGCCAATAATATCAAACTAATTTTTTCATTTTTTAGTGACTTTTGTGATGTTGAATTTCTATATTGCTTCTTTGTATCATTTTTCTGATCGCAATCAAAATGGAACAGAATATAAGTACTTATTTCGTTTGGTTTGTTCTTTTTTCTCATTTGACAATGCCATTGCCTAATAAAAAGAGCAATTAGTAGAATATGTAGAGAGAAAAAAAAAGTGCAATGATGTGAGTAATTTTTAAAATTTTTTGGATACATAACAGTGAATTACTCATTTTGGCTGGTTTAATACATTTTAACTAGAAGGAGATGGGACACATTGCGTCTTAGGTGGGGTTTCTTCAAGCATTGTTTGGACTTATACTTGCATTTCTTTTCTTGCATCTTGATCTGATAGTGGTGTTTGTTGTGAGTTTTACACCAGTTTTCTATGCATTCAGGTAATATTAATTAAGCTCAATTGTATTGTTGCAGCTTGGGGACTACTCAACTACTGGTTTGTTCATTTTAGATTGGAACATCATACAAGAACTACTTGTTTTTCTATACTCTAAATTGAGAATTTTTAGTCTATTTGAATTTTAGGGCATTCTTTGGGAAAAGTCTGATGTAACAAGGGAAAGCTACAAATTACAAGAATTATCAGAACATCACCTTATGAGGCGAACTACAAGATAAAGTTGTGGCTTACTTTCTCTGTTAAGAGTTAATGAATTGGAGATTATTTTTCTTGAAGGGTGATTATGTTGATTATATTGTCTTTTATTTATACAGGAATGCAAACAAATGGAAAGGGGTAGTACTATGAGTTATTCCAAAATAGCAGATTGGGGAATCCCATAATTCTCGATTTTCAGGTTTGTGTTGTTTTGCATGGTATATTTTGCTTCTATTAATTATAATTTATATAAAGGAAACAAGGTGTTTATATGAGCTTAGTTTGTTTTCCTTATTTGATGAAAACCAATATACTCATAGATGGACATTCCTCATAGTTCACATAGTTAGTTTTGTTTTTTTGTTTAATTAATGACTTTTGTGTGTTTGTATCTATATCATTGATTTTTTTATTTTTTGGGTGCAATGTATCATTGATTTCATGTGATAAGATCAGTTCTTTTTTGACATGTATATATATATATTGTAATTCAGATTCTCTCATCAGGCCCAATCTTATGATTATAATGTCAGTGTTGGTTTGGAGAAAAAAAAAGGATTTTGGTTCTTTACTTTGTTTTGATAATCTTTCAATCTACTTATGATTTATGTCATTCCTTTTAGGCATCTTGGAATTTATTCTTGGTGGTGGAAAATGTATTTATACCAAGAATTGGAACAATTTGAGATCAAAGCTTAAAAAGCAAGTACTGACTTATTCAAATGTATGCTTCATCTTATGTTTTGATATTGCTATGCCTTGCTTCAGAGCAGCCCATTTGTTATTCTCCCTAAAACTTTTCTCTCTTTTCCTCTAAAAGCTGGAGTTCTATCTTTCCCTCTTAATGCTTAGATGGAGTTCATTATACTATTGTGCCAAAATATAATGCAAGAGATACTTGTTTCGAAAATATTTTACATTGCTCTGATATTGCTTCATCTAGTCGGATTACATTGAGAGGTGAGTATAATTTTTTAGTATCTTCATCTTTTTTAGTGTTTTGAATGTAAAATATTTTTTTTTTCTTGATGTGCTTTAAGGGCCTCCAGTGGCGGGAGCTTTACTATTCTTTTAATTCTTTGTTCTCAATGAATTGAATGTAAAGTATTTCTACCTAGCTTTGCTAATCTTGAAGTGCACCCTTATTGTGATTTCCTGTATTAAATATCTAAATGTCTCATGGGTGAAAACCAGGTAAAGAGCATTGTTGAGAGATAAAACAGATAATCACACAACTTGCTCTGTAAGTATGTTTTTCATAATTTAATTTTCAAATCACTAAAAGTACTTGACTTAAATTTTTTTTTTTTTTGAAACAAACTACTGTTGCTGTGTTGCTCTTGAGTTGGATGTTGCTTGTATTGAGTCTTTTCCTTGGGTTTGACCTTGCAGTTTGCTGCTTTGCTTCACCTTGATTGTTGAAAGTTGAACTGGTTTGGTCCCAATCATCTGTGGGTTATGGTTTGGTCCCAAGATTTTCATTTGTTATTAAAAATAATTAAAATGCAGCATGTTCCTAATACAGATTTGCATCTATGCATCCAACCAATTCAACTTGCTTTGTTTTGTACCTAAGAAACAAAATCTAGGACAAAAAAACACAACCATAAATGATTAATATTATATATATAAGATTAAAATCTGATGATAGTTGCAGCTGTTGCTTGTATAATGCTCATACTTCAAGGTCGTTTGCCTATTTGTCCTCTTATGATTAGGCTTCTTAAATACGATATTCTATAGCTATCTTCACTATATATACCAATTGAAATTGATCATTGTTTTGAGACAAGAAGAAAAGGGTACCATAAACTTAGTATTCCCAAACTTCATCATTCTTCATTTTTCTTCTTCTAGTTAAGGAAAAAGTTACTTTTCTCCTGGTGATTATTATGCTAATTCTTTCACTTGAACCTTTGTTGTAGATCTCAAAATCATATGAATTCTTATTATAGCACAGGATTATTGTTTGAATGCATGCATGGCTTCAAACCCTAAAATTCATGAACTCTCATCAATTAATTAAATATTTATAATTTTGGTTTAAAGCTTACATAATGATATTCCCAAAGTGACAGCTGAATCTAAGGATGAGACTCCAATTTCATTTTGAGGGGATGCATTGATATTTTACCCTTTTTTTTTTTTTTTTTTTACAAATATAAGTTCGCCTTTAAGGTCTTGTGGTTTTCTAGAATTTGTTAGTTCCACAATTTTTGTCTTTTAAATTTGTTTTGTGTCTTTTATTTATTAGCGCCTATGTGTGGTTGTGCCACTTTAGTGGTTTTTTTGATTATTTTGATTGGTGGGTTTGTTGAATTTCGTGTTTCCTTGATTTGGTTCGAGTGTTTGGATGAAGTGTGGTGGATATGATTTTGTTCATTAATTGATATCTGTGAAGCCTCTAGTTGGAATTAAGAGGAGCAAATAAACTATCTTCTAAAATCACAAAGCAGAGTAGTGGGATTCATGTAAACAGTAACGCTCTAAACGTACTCTGTAGAAAATGCCAGACTTCTACCATTTTGTACCTGAATTTAAGAATTGTGCAATAAAATGCCATTCCTGTTTGCTTCTTTTACTTTATTTTTATACTGCTTTCCTGTGCTGTACTAGTTGCCTTTCTAAATTGGTAACCATGGTGGTGGTCAACGTGAGTGATTTTGATGTACATTCTTACTGACCTATGCAGAATGTACATCATTGTCGAGCATTCCTCGTGGTAAATGGTATTGTAAATATTGCCAGAACATGTTCCAAAGGGAGAAGTTTGTGGAGCATAATGCTAATGCTGTAGCAGCTGGAAGAGTTTTAGGAGTTGATCTTATTGAACAGATAACCAAGCGCTGCATTCGAATTGTCAAAAATCTAGAAGATGCTAAGGTCATTGCATGTGTTTTGTGCAGGTACTGGTTACGCTATGCAAGATTAATTGTCGATCCTTAGATTTTCTTCATGATTTTTATTGCTATTCATTCTGAGTTTGACATTGTGCTTATATTAAACTTTACCTTTAGTTAATATCATCCTTTATTTATTTATTTATTTATTTTTTAATGTTCTTCATTTGTTGGTTTATCTAGAGGTTGATGTTTTTCAATCTGCTTTATGCAGAGGTTATCAGTTTGGAAAATCTGGATTTGGTCCACACACAGTAATAGTTTGTGATCAGGTACTCTCTGTTCTTTATGTTAGTTCCTTCTTTTTTTTAATTTATTTATTTTTTCATCCGAGTTACAAAGTGATTTGAATCATAGTTGTCAAATTATTTTGGAAAATTTCCTTTTTGTTCAATTGTGAATTGATTTGGGTTGCAAACCGTAAAGATTCTGAACAGAATTTTTGATACATAAAAATATATCTAAACATATAGATATTAAAGATACACTATAAATAAATGAATTGCTTCGTTTAAATGATGGACATGGGTGTAATAGGGAAGATGCTTTTGTCTATGTTTAGTTTCATATATTACGAATAACAATCTTTTTAAATTAATGGCATCTGAAATCTAACTCCTTTTTTACCATACTTTTGCTACTAAGTATAGAATGAAGAGTGTTCCTGTGGTCGATCTAGGAGAAAGGAAGATTGATATCATCATCATAATCTGCTGTTATTCACATGTTGGAGGAATGCGCCGGTCTTTTACCAGTCTAGTGTTATTTAATTTTTCTTGTGTAGTTGGATGAGCACTCATCCTATGAAAGAATTTGTTTCCGTGTTTAAAGAAGGTTCCTTCTGAGGTAGGTACCTATGACCTCCAAATTCCTGTTGTTTTTTTTTTTTTTTTTTTCATCTCATTATGAAATTTTATGGTGTAGATTATGGAGAAACTTGTGGGTCATTTACAACACTGGATGTTCTTGCTAAGAATTATTTTTCTATTTAGTTCACTATCCATAGAAAATCCTAAATGGTTGAGAAGTGCTTTGTTGGGTTGTGTTTAATTTGATTTTTTCTTATGATCAATAACAACTAATTTGATCTGCCTCTTCCTGCAGACTTCATAATGAAAAAAAAGTCTGTTATGTCCCCTTTTGCTTTCTGTTGTCTGTCATGCTGTCTATCAAGTCTGTAGACATTTTTTTGGACATCATCACATACTTAGCTATGTGGCACGTAATCTAGAGCAACTAGATGTAGTAAGTTCATTATTTATAGGATATGTGCAACGTGTCTAGGATTGCTTGAGAGAATATAGATTTGTCCATATGGCCTGAGGATAATTTTTGAGAATTGATAGTCACTCTACTTTAAACTTCTCACACTCCAATTTTTGTCTTTTAGCCTTTCACAAGGGGAGTGTGAGAAGCTAGATGTGGAATGTTAACAATATCACTCTTAATTTCTTAGACACAAGAATCTGGCTACCTATTAATACAAAAGCTGATCACTGCTCAATAGTTGTTCAATATATCTCCAAAACCATATATTTTTTTTTGTCCTTGATTCAACTTTTAAGCATCACAATTCCTCAACCCTAGTACCCTAGCTTACAAAAGATCATGAAGGCACAAGGGAGAAAGGATAAATCCACAAAAAAATTTCACAGAAGAGACATGAAGAGTGGGCCCACATGTGGATCCTACATTTTGTCTCTCTTCTGTTCTGTGCAAAAATTCTGTTCTGTGCATGTAGCACAAATGGGCACAAGGTCACTGTTCATGGGTACTGATCACATTGCCCATAACAACCCTCAAACAGCCACTACAACCTTGTGTTCTCAGCCACAAAAGCCAATCAAATTCAGCCAGTGTACCTCACTCATTCTACATCAATTGTAAACTTGCAATTACTCTTTAAGGTTTTAGTGAACTTTAACTTAGAGGTGTCATGACTTGAACCCGCCCCTATGGATTAAGGACATAACCGGCTAGTAATCCTGTGATTACCTACGGCCTCAGACCAAAACAGACATAACTCGTCAGAGTAAAGGGGCCAAACGGAAGCAAAAATTTAAAACTTTGTCCATAGAGCCGTGCTTATATGCACATCAACAACCATGCTCATATACATTAATAACCCACATCAAAAGTACAGTAGTAAAGCTTCTTTACAGACAGGATCGTCTAAGCTGAGCCAACCCATAACAGACTATATACAAATATACACAAAGTCCTTGCCAACAAAACAAAACGTAATTGCATGACAAAATGGCAAGGATGGGTCTCGTGCGTGAGACACAAGGCTGACTCTCCAAAACTCGTGTTATCCATGGCAGACTTCACTGGGGCCGGGTCTGGACTTCTCATGGCTCACCTACAAACACATGAATGAGCGTGAGCGATAGCCCAGTGAATAATATCAAATACAGAAGTTACATATCAATGTAGAACAACAGGTTCCAAACGGCCTTGGGCCCCATCCATATTTTCATTTAACAGATGTATAACTATACGAATTTAAATCAAGTGACTTGCAGTTTCAACATTCTAGCCTTTGGCCCATTCAGGTTTCCATTCATGTCAAAACGGCCTTCGGCCCACTCATTTATGTCAAAACGGCCTTCGGCCCACTCATTTATATCAAAACGGCCTTCGGCCCGATCATTTATGTCAAAATGGCTTTCGGCCCACTCATTCATGTCAAAACGACCTTCGGTCCATCCATATAAGTCAAAACGACCTTTGGTCCATTCATATATGTCAAAACGACCTTTGATCCATTCATATATATCAAAACGACCTTCGGTCCGTTCATTTTTATGAAAACGACCTTCGGTCCATTCAATTCTATCAAAACGACCTTTGGTCCATTTAGGTTTATCAAAACGACCTTTGGTCCATTTGTGTTTATCAAAACGACCTTCGGTCCATTCATTTATTCATGTCAGACTTTTGTCCACAATCCCAGTTAGCAACTCATAAAGCTTATAAGGGAATAAACAATTGGACATTCACAATCATTCGAATATCGATATTACTCACAGTGATCGGCTTGTGGATTTGCCCCGGAGCTTGACCCTACACATTTCATGAACACAAAAGGGTCACCAATAGTTTAATCTGTTCTTTAATTCACATGTTCCTCATTAGGCTTTATTCCCATCTCATTAACTCATTTACGATGCTTAACATATGCCTAAGAGTGCTTACAAGTGAAAGAGAACGGAAAACAAAACACAGAATGCAAAAGCAGATTTTCAGAAAACAGGGTCCCCGCTCGAGCGTGGACTTCCCCGCTCGAGCGGACCCTTAAGCCTACAAAAGTACTGGTTGCATGAAAAATGAGCTCGAGCGTGGAATAGAGCGCTCGAGCGGAAGGCCTGTCTACAAAAACTCCCCGCTCGAGCGTGAGATATCCCGCTCGAGTGGACATCCAACTCTGCAAAAGTGCTGGGAGCACGATTTTCCCGCTCGAGCGGCTATTCCCCCGCTCGAGCGGACATCAAAAATCTGGGTTTTCCAGATTGAGTTCTTGAGCTCCAATTCGAATTTCAACCAACAAAACATGCATGTTATGGCTCAAAATTCACATTTACTCATGCTAACATGCTATCAATACAAAATTACAACATTAGAAAGCTCAATTTCTTACATCGTTTACATGCATGCCTCAAATTAATCCAAATTCATCACCAACATATTAAATTTCAACATGCAAAGCTTGCTCTTTCATGATCTACTCTTGCATGTAAGAAATACACATTATTCACAACTTATTTGGTGAAGAAGTGGTCATCCACATGGATTTCATTCAAACTTCAACATAGATTACACGAATTAAGCTCAAACATGGAAATCTATAACAATTCTTTACATGCATGCTTCTATTAGCTTGAAATCCAACATATACAACTCAATCCCCTCACATTCAAACTAATTCATGCTCTTGGCCATCTATTAAACTTGAATTCACAAGACAATAACTAAAAATGCATGAATTACTCACCAAGGAGTTTAATCTTCACAATCTATGGCAATTCTTGAGCTTAACCTCCAAAATTTCCAAGCTTTAAACCAAACCCTCAAGCTCCTATCCTCTCTTCTTCCAACCGACCCTCTCTTCTCTTCCTTGAGTTTATTATCAGTCAAAATGAGGCTAGGGAGAGAGAGATTGAGTGTCTAAAGCCTTGACAACAAAACCCACTAAGGCCAATATTATAATAATAAAGTAGTTGGGCTCTAATTCATCAATTTAATCGATTTAATCTAACCCGAATCTATTTTCAATTAAATTTCACTGTAGGCTCTAAAAATTATGTCAGTCACAATGGCGTAATCAATTTCGGGTTCTGTGGCCGATAAGGCCCTCAATTTAATTTCCGAAGCAAATAATCAAACAGATATTCCTACGGTGAACAGATATAAATTCAAAACCACATATTTTCACATAATGGTACACAAAATCATAACAAAGCACATAATCACATTCATGTTAAGGACTAATTAATATATTACGGAATAGGGGTATCACAAGAGGAGTACTCGACTCTTAGCACACACAATGCATGCTGGCAATGTCTCTTGGTAGCTATACTAGACAACTTACTTATAATTTTCTATATTATCTTAGAGTGAGTGTTGAATTTTAGTAGAAAAACAATATTATTGCCGTTTGTTTTTCTAGATTATCCTCTTGAGGTGTTGTTGGAAACTGTCTCTCAACTCTTCTAGTTGATATGATTTTATTCTCTTCCCAGAAAACTTCTATTTTGCTGTTGGTGGAACCAAAGTTTTCTTGATTCACCATGACAGTAGCACCTAGCTAAGTCAACTAATTTGTTAACGTTATTCTATTTTTTGTTTTTTTTTTTTTTGATTTATAGTAAGAGGCAAGTGCTGAATTGTGTGTTAGTGATGTAAATCAAAATCATAATATCTCAGTATGCTACATTTGGTGTTGAAATTCAAAAAAGAAAAGAAAAAACATACCATAGTATATGATAAGGGTTTACCCATTTCCACAAAGGATCCACTTTGATATATCTTGTTTGTTGCTTTGTATTTGCAGGATGAGTTGTAGGGAGGGAGAGCACCGTTGTGGTTTTCTGCTGACAATTCACTCTCTCGAGATCTCTGAATTTTTTTCTTGCTTAGTTTATTTGTAGCTTTTAGTTTTGTTTGTGTTTTAGGGAAACGAACATTGGTGGCTGCATAGCAAGCAAGAACTGTGGCTAATTGTTTTAATCTCATTTCACTCTCCCGAGGAATTGAATCAGTAGTTGTTGGGTTTACCACTATTGAATCAGTAATTTTTTTTCACAAAAAATGACAATTGCCGACCAAGAGTTTTGGTCGCAAAAAATAAATGTATTGCCGACCAAAACAGCTCTTGGTCGTGGAATCTCACTTTTGCCGACCAAAAGTTTTGGTCGCGAAAAGTAACAAATGGCAACCAAAATTTTTGGTCGTGGAATGTCACGATTGGCGACCAAAATTTTTTGGTCGCGGAATGTCATAATTGGCGACCAAAATTTTTGGTCGTTGAATGTGATAATTGGCGACCAAACTTTTTGGTCGCGAAATGTGTCAATTGGCGACTAAGATATTTGGTCGGGAAAATATCACTTTTTGCGACCAAAGTATTTTCGCGACAAAATGAATTAGTCGCGGTAATGATATATTTTGCGACTAAAAATTTAGTCGGCAAATCCGACTTTTCCCGACCAACCAAAATTTTGGTCGCGAATTACTTTTGCCGACCCTCAATTGGCGACGAAAGTAGCGACCAAAAAAATTGGTTGCGGATAACTTTTGGCGACCAAAAATGGGCTTTTAGCGACCAATTTTTTTGGTCGGCAAAAGTGTTAATTCTTGTAGTGTTAGGCTTTCCATAATTAGGTTTGTCTCTTTTTATATAAAGGAGTCTTGTACATTGTGCCATTTAATCAATTCAACACAAAAGTTTTCCCTTTTCTCTTTATTCCTCTCTCTTTATAATATCATAACATGGTATCAGAGCTAATGCTCTTTTCCTAAGCCGTCTCCGGCACACCACCTTATTTTTCTGCTGTTCCAAACCACCTCTGGCGCATCACGTTCTCCTTCAAATATTTGTATCTCTGTTTCTAGTTTTGTCTGCCTAAAACCCAAAATAACTAGCACAGAGACCTTTCTTATCACTCCACGAATCTGTCGCCACCAACCGGCACTAAAATCACTTCTAACGTGCCCTCACGCACCTCCAAAAGTCTCGGCGCATCATTTTTGGCGTCATTATGTACACACGCACTGATACGTGCTCTAGGGCATTTGTTTGATTTGTCATGTGCTCCTACGCGCGTATCTCAACGCGTCTTGCTAACCTCAATGCAACGTCAGCCCTACTGTTCAACCATCTACCGCTACTTCCATTAGCTGCTAACATGCACTGCGCTTTCTCTACTACACTGCACCAAGCCTCAGCCATGCTAACATAAGCCGCGTCTCTGCTGATATCAACTTCCTTCCTGCTAACGTCAGCCCTGTACCTTATTTGGCTAAAATTCAATTTTTGGCTTGTTTTGACTATTTTCTACATTTTGGATTCATTGGTGCACTCTCTTTTATCCAATTCTACTCCGCTATCACTGGTTTTCCTTTATGATTCATTCTTTAATCACCTCATGGCTCGTTCAAACAGTTATCCTCAACATGGTAGCTATTCTGGACCTTTCACAATATACAGTCGAGATTAGTCTTTCGCCCATTTTGCATCTACTACAGTTGCCTCTGGTTCATCATCCGTGGTTGCCTCATCACCACCCTACACTCTTTAGGACATTGAAGCTATTGTCCAGAAGGTTATTTTTATCTCTGGTACACCTTCTACTGTCCTCTCAGTTACTCCAAGTAACTATTCTTGGTATTTTGATTCCGCTTGTTGCAATCATATGACCTCTGACCCTACACTTTTCTTCTCTACTACATATTCTTCTACGCTACCTGTTATTCACACTGCTGATGGCTCTCAAATGCATGTTAGTCATATAGGTCATATTTCCACATCTACTATTTCTCTACCCCACACTTATCTTGTTACGCCCAAAACCCGCCCCTAAAAGTTTGGGCATGACCACTTCAGAAACTACTACAAGAAAAAACACTTTCCGTGACCAACATTTTGGTCGCGAAAAGTACCATATTTGGTTGCTAAAACCTTTTCACGACCAAAATATGTTGGTCGCGAGTTGGTCGCTAAAGCCTCGTCACAGATAGTTTTCTGCAACCAAAAAAGCCTTTGGTCGCTAAAAGTGACCATTCGCGACCAACTTTTTTGGTCGCAGAAAGTCCAATTCATATTAGCCAAAAATAAACTTTTAGCGACCAAAGATAAGTTGGTCGCCAAAAGTTAGCGCCTTGACCCAAACAAATAATTCTTTTGTACTGCTTGGGACTTGAACTCCTGACCAAGGAGTCACCATGCACCCAATCCACTCTGCCAATAACATGCTTCTTGTTCATATTTGGCAAAAAAAATATATAATCCATAAAAATTGGGTTATATATTATTTTATAAAACTTTTAATGCCTAAACAGAAAAATAGCATGTAATTACAGCAGTATCATTTTTTTAAAAATTTATCCCGCCATAACTTTCCGCGACCAACTTTTTTTTTTGGTCGCCAAAGGGTAATCTTCCGCGACCAAAAAAGCCTTTGGTTGCCAATAGTATACTTTCCGCGACCAACTTTATTTTTTGGTCGCCAAAAGGTGATCTTCCGCGACCAAAAAAGCCTTTGGTCGCCAATAGTATACTTTCTACGGCCAACTTTTTTTTTTGGTCGCCAAAGGGTAATCTTCCGCGACCAAAAAAACCCTTGGTCGCCAATAGTATACTTTTCACGACCAACTTTTTTTTTTGGTCGCCAAAGGGTATACTTTCCGTGACCAACTTTTTTTTTAGTCGCCAAAAGGTGATCTTCTGTGACCAAAAAAGCCTTTGGTCGCCAATAGTTATACTTTCCACTATCAACTTTTCTTTTGGTCGCCAAAAGGTGATTTTCCGCGACCAAAAAATTGTGGTCGCCAAAAGTTAAATTTTAGTCGCAGAAAGTGGACTATTTGCGACCAAAAAAAATAGGTGGTCGCCAAAAGTGTTTTTTTCTTGTAGTGAACGGACATCAAATTCGATATGTATAATATATAGGGCCTTAATGGAAGCATTTAATAACATAACATAACATAATATCCATTGAGCCACCACTGATATGCTAGGATCACAAACATCGTATCAGGTAGATAAACATATAGCGAACATACACCTGAGAATCAGTTATGTACATATACATACACAGACCTAGCCCCATGATTGGGCGTATAACAAAAACATTGGTGAAGAAAGAGGTTATATACATTTCAACCGTAGGCAAACAACTAGAGTTCAAAGCCAAAAGCTTAGCAAAACTACATGAAATGAGCGGGCTTCATCTAAGTGCCTGGACACACTGAGGTTGACAAAAGAAAAACGAGCGTCATGGGTTAAGACTGACCTCCAGGTTGATTACCTACAGAAGTAAACATAACACAGAATGAGCCAGGCTCAGTGAATAATAGTACCCAAACAATTCAATGTTTAAACCCGAATTATAATTTACATAAGTGCAGAGGATATATCTACTTAAGCTTATTCCGTAAATAATTGCAGAACGGCCTTTGGCCCAGATTTTATGCAGAGCGGCTTTAAGCCTGTACATACAGAACGACCCTAGGCCTAGTAGATTTTACAGATCGGCCTTAGGCCAATGGAGTTTACAGATTGGCCTCAGGCCCAACAGAGTTTACAGATTGGCCTTAGGCCCAAATATCCACAAAGCAGAGTAATTCCAGAATCGTACGAATGTACGCAGATTTTCCAATCATTTATCAGTGTTAACGTAATTAACTTGCGTAGAACAGAGCGTTAATAACAAGAATTATTAACGGTAAGTAAATGTAAAACTATGGTACTAGTACTCACAGTGCTGTGGTGGAGCGATAGTTCCTCCCGGAGTATGTCCTACACACAAACATAATTCACAAATTAGTTTTTTTTTCTTTTTAAATCATTTTCTGATTCGTTTCGCCTCAAATGAATTTACAAACATTTAAAGACATCAAATACATATTTTAATAATATCAGAGGGTCAAGTACGTAAAACGGAGAGGACAAAATTTCCCAGCATGGGCCGCACGTGCAGCTGTGAGCCCCGTACGTGCTGCAAGGTAGCCTCGCACGTGCCTTTTTTTCAGTGTCTTCAGCTCAATTTTTCCCTGTTTTCCGCACGTGCGGCCATGACCTCCGCACATGCGGTGGTACTCCCGCACGTGCGGCAATGACCCCAGCACGTGCGGCGATTCTGCCCGGATGCAATCCGAAATTTCCAGCAAAAACCCAATTTTGGCAAGCTTTTACAAGGCTGAAAATGGGTCCATTAATTGCTAGATTATGGTTCAAAAATCATGTACATAGAAATTACAAACATATATCAATCTAAATATGAATTAGATCTTTAATCTTTAAAACTCATAAACATAACTCAATTCCATAATGTTTCCAATTCCCTCTCACACACACACACACATATATATACACATAAAGCCATTTGTTCACATATATGAGCTTAACTTAGCAATTGAGGAAATAAGATGTAGTTCTCGCTAGAGGGTTCAAATTAATCAAAACAACAAAATGATAAGATTATCTTTGCCACTTATCTTGCCAATTAGCCAACATACACACATAAAATTGCAAACCCTAGATGATTTGAATAAAAGGAGATTTTTTACTCAACTCTAAAAAAAAGTTGGACAAGGTGAATTAAACTTACCTCGAGTTTCAATCTCAACAAACCCTCTCAAATTCCCAATCTCTTCCTTGGTGAAATTCTCCCCCCTTTGTTCTTCTTCTCCAATTCTCTCCCAGGAGATATTTATGAAATGGATTCCCAAGTCATATGTTAAAGGGACATAAGTATATATATATATAAAGGTGGATAAAGACGAAATCCAATCAGTTTAATCATTCCAAATCAAATTCTTATAGAAAATTATATTATGCTCTAAAAATCATGTTGATCTCAAATATAAAGTCCATTCCAGATAATTAAGCCTCTAAGGCTTCCAATTTCTGATCCAAACGTTATAGTTGTAACAGATAGTTCTCTTATTAGACAGATATGAATCTATATTCATAAGATTCACTTAAGTAAACTTCATTTCACACGAAATTTCACAATAAGCATATAAATGCACAGAATAGGGAACTGAAAGTATACCAGAAAACATGTACGAGGGTCGGGTTATTATATATCTGATCTCCAATCTTACACTTAATATTGTTTCAATTGGTCAACTGTGTGATTTTGGGCTCGCTGTTCTCTTTTCTCCAATTGGTTGTGTTGTGCAGGATCCGAAGACGGGACAGACTCTTAGGATTGGTCGTAGACATGGACGTCTGTATAAGCTCATCCACTTTCGCATTCCCTTCTCCAGTCCTTCCACTGTCCAGCCTACTGCTCTTACCATTCCTAGTTCTCCTCTTGCATTATGGCATTCTCAATTAGGTCATGTTTCTTTTGGTCACTTACGATCTCTAGTTTCCAACGGTTAGTTAGGTCCTGTTCCAAATGATAAAGTCGATTGTCTATCTTGTCAACTAGAAAAGCAATTTTCTTTGCCATTTCCATCCAATACTTCTATCTCTCATGTACCTTTTGATCTCATACACTTTGATGTTTGGGGACCGACACCTAATTCCACTATGGGGAGATCTAAATACTTTGTTATTTTTGTAGATGATTTCACTCGTTTTACCTGGTTATTTTTTTATAAAGTCTCGCTCTGAGTTACAACAAATATACTATGATTTCTCAAAAATGGTCAAAACTTAGTTTTCTTCCACCATCAAAGTTTTCCGTGCTGATAATGCCCAAGAATACAAAGAAACAATTTTTTTTGCAATTCCTTCGTCAAAATGGCACACTTTCTCACTATTTTTGTCCTGGTACCTTTCAACAAAATGGTCGTGCTAAGCATAAACATTGCCATCTTTTAGACACTGTCCGTGCTCTTTTAATTTCCTCTTCTTGTCCTAAGCGCTTCTGGAGGGAAACCGCTCTTACAGTTGCCTATACTATCAACCGTGTTCCTTCTCTTACCATCAACAATCACATCCCATATAAGCGTTTATAGGGCCAGTCTCCTGTCTATTCTCATCTCCGTGTGTTTGGATGTGCTTGTTTTGTCCTCCTTCAACCACATGAGCATTCCCAATTAGAACCTCGAGCCCGTCTGTGTTGCTTCTTGGGGTATGAGATTGAATATAATGACTATCGTTGTTGGGATCCTATTTCTCAATATCTTCGTGTCTGTCGTCATGTGGTATTTTGGGAAGACAAGATGTTTTCTTCTGTATTTAAGTTTCATTTGTTCACTCTTCTTATTACATCATTCTTCACAAATCCCTCTCTTTTGTTTGATGAGCTTGATACAGACACTACTTCTGCCATGCCTCCGACCCACCTGAGGATCGTGCTCTACCTCCTGGTCCTATTGATGCTTCACTCCATGATCCTGCTCCTAGTCTTGCCATGTTGCCTCCGACCCATCTTGAGGATTCTGCTTCACCTCTTGGTTCTGCTTCTGAGGTACCTCTTCGTCATTCTACTCGAGTAACACAACCTTCTGTTTTTTTTTCGTGATTTTATTGTTGGTTCTACTGCATTTTTCTCTTATGAACCTGCTTCCTATCGAGAGGCTTGTTCTAACTCTCTTTGGCAGCAAGCTATGATTGATGAACTATAGGCTTTTGATGAAACTCATACTTGGGATGTGGTTGTTCTTCCTCTTGGCAAAAGTATTGTTAGTTGTAAATGGGTTTACAAGCTCAAGACTCATTATGGTTCTATTGAGCGTTACAAAGCTCGTTTTGTTACCCAGGGGTTTACTCAATAATATGGGATTGACTATAAAGAAAGCTTTGCTCCTCTTGCCCGTCTAACTTCTGTTCGTAGCATACTTGCCGTTGCTGCTACTCGTCACAAGACACTTTGTCAGATGGATGTGAAGAATGCATTTCTCAATGGAGATCTCACTAAGGAAGTTTATATGTAACTTCCTCTTGGTTCCTCTGTTCTGTCCTCCAAAGTATGCAAACTTCGTTGTGTTTTGTATGGTTTGAAACAAGCTCCTCATGCTCGGTTTGCCAAGTTTAGCTCCACCATTCATGACTTTGGATTCTGTGACAACCCTCACCTCTGATTAGTGCTAATTTGTGTTTTAGTATGATAAGTAACTGATTAGAATGAAATCCTGATTTGTTTATATGAATGTGTTGCATTAGTTGCATTTCTATCTGTTTACCGTTAAATGATCTGTTCATGTTTTAATTTCGAACTGCAAATTAAAAGCCTTATCGGCGACCGAATCTGAAATTGATTAGTGTTATATGCTAATTAGGATTTATGTGATTTTATGCTGGATTTAATTTGAACTTGATTTGGAATGATTAAATTAGATTAAATAAGGATTAATTATTGAATCAGAGTTAATTACACTTTTGCCATACTAATGGGCCACTTTGTTAATACATGTTTGGAGCTTATTCATTTTTGTTACACCTTTTCTTCATCCACTTAGAGACCCAAACCGTGAGAGAGAAGAGGGTAAGAGGAGAGTTGGTTTCATCAAGAATTTGACTTGGAGAACTAGGAGGAATTGAAGAGGACTTGCAAAATTGGGCTTCCATACCTTGAAATTCAAGACCTAGGTAGGTAGGATATTCATCCTTTGGTTTATGTATTTAAGTTGTTACATGCATGGTCCATGGTAAAATTGGTGATTAGAGTCTTGAATTGGCTCAAAGTGTTGTATTGAGTAGCTATGGTTGCATGCATGTCCATATCATTGAGTTTTGAGGTCTTTTCTATGAAAATTTCTACATGCATGTTCATGTTTTTGTTATAGTCCACGAATTCACCATGATTTTGAGCTCAATCTTACATTTGGTCATGTTTTAGAGCATTCAAATTCATGTGAACTCTTGCATGTTAAGTTCTTGCATTATTCATGAAAGTTTCTTTGAAATTGTGTTCAATTGGCTTACCTTTGGGCTTGATTTTACAAAATTGATCTTCAAAATATGTTGTAGTATGAGCTTTCAAGTGTTTCCCAGAAAATAGGCCCAAATGGTTGAGTTTTGATGTGTTAAATGCTTGGTTTGAGCTTTGGAGGCAAATCTGGAAAACCCAAATTTTGCTTTCCACGCTCGAGCGAAGGATTCCACGCTCGAGCGACCACCTTTGTGTTCAGAGTTCCGCTCGAGCAACGGAATGCTCGCTCGAGCGTAGATTGCAAGCTCTCAGGTTTTCTGCGTGTGCAGATGCACGCTCGAGCGAAGAAACCTACGCTCAAGCGAGGACTGTGTCTCACGCTCGAGCGAGCATCGAGCGAGCGTCGAGCGGAGATTTTCAACATCCGGCACTTTTTGCATTTTTGCAGACCGCTCGAGTGAAGAAGTCCACACTCGAGCAACCCCTCTGTTTTGGCACGCTCGCTCGAGCGTAGAAAGCCACGCTCGAGCGAGACCCCTATTTCAGCAAAAATTTGAAAAGTGTTTTAAAGTGCATTTTCGCATCCTCATTCCATCCTAGGCATTCCTAGGCCAAGTTTAAGACATCTTAATGAGGGTCATGTTATAGAACCATACAAAGTATAGTTAGGGGCTAAGTTATTAATCCCGAGTGCGTGTTCGTTCTGTTACTTTGTAGGGTTGGCATCCGAGGACGCTCGTTAGCTTGTCTATAGCCCAGTGCTCTATGAGTAACAATGTTGTAAAGATATGTTCAATTATGATTATTTTCTGAATGATCAACTGTTTTGCTTACTGAAACGTTATTGTTTAATGAATGAATGTTTGTCCTATTTGTAAACTGTATTCGTGGCATCCATAGCAATTTACTGTTACTGTACTGTTACTGCTATTATCACAGAGATCTCTGTCGGTTCCCATGTTTGGAACTACTATTGTTTACTGTTATGATGGCCATCAATTGACTGTTCGGTCTATTAAGACCTACTGTACTGTTTTGCTATTGGACATACCACATATGACTACTATGGTTCTAAATGACTGATTTACTGATGCAATTGACTATTTTAATTATTGAAATGACATTCATTCTTAACCCCTTTACGTATTTGTTATTCACTGGGTTTTAGCTCACTATTTATATTTATATGTAGGTGTCCAGGCACCGGACCAAAGCTAGGAGCGTCAGGTTAAGCTCTTGTTTTGTCAAGCCAACCATTGTACCTCACCTCGAGGTTCCGAATGCGTTTAAGCTAAGGCTGTTTTGGGGTGTCTTAGTTTCACCCTCTTGTGTCTGTTTTGTAATAAATGTTTAAGACTTGGCTGTACAGTTATAGTTAGGGATTTGGTCCCTGACATGGATGTTCGTGTATATGTCACATGTATATATGTTTTGGTTATCAATGTGGCATATTTATAAAAGGTCTTTTTTGCACCCAGATTGTCACAGCTCATTGGACATCTTTTATTTACTGTTTGGCTTCCGCCAGTCCCTTTACTCTGTATTACTGTCCTTACTGTTAAGCAGGCCTTCGGTAATCACGGATTACTGGCCGGTTGCGATGCTAAACCCATACGGGCGGGTTTGGGTCGTGACAGAGTGGTATCAGAGCCAGGTTCAGAGCACGAGTTATACCGCACACACGTGTCCAAATGAGCTATAGGATGTCCTAGAAAAGTAATTAGGGCATTGCATGAGCATGAGAAAGTGTGTGTGGCCATGATATGAATATATGTGTTAACGTGCTAATATGCTTAAGTCAACAACTTCCTATGTTTATTATTACCATATTGCCTATAGTGAAATGGACAATGCAAGAAATGCCGATGAATCTGAATCATCTGAGGCAAGAATGGCAAGGTTAGAAAGAACGGTCGAATTATTGACTGAAGTCTTAAGGCAACAATAGAACCAACAACCCCCACCTCCTCCAGTACAACCCGAACCAAATGTTAATGATGATATAATTGCTTTGACACAGAAGTTTAGCAAAATGAAACCACCATCATTCCAAGGAGGCCTTGAACCATTAAAGGCCGAAGCATGGGTACTAGAAACTGAAAAATTGTTCGAAGTGTTTCCGTGTTCTGAAGCACATAAGGTGTTACTGGCTACCTTCACCTTACAAGAAGAGGCCAGACGGTGGTGGATGCTTGTTCGTGACACCAATAATGCTATGACTTGGGCTCAATTTACAGAAGCCTTCTTTGAAAAGTACTTCCCTCAGTGTGACAGAGATCGCAAAGTGACGGAATTTGAACAGTTGAAACAAGGTACCATGTCGGTAGCAGAGTATGAATCGAAATTCACAGAACTCGCCAGATATGCACCATATATGGTGGACACTGATTATAAAAAGGCCCAGAAGTTTAAAGGCGGGCTCAATGTGGAAATACTTGATCAAATCAATGTCCTGAAACTGCTTAAATACGTGGATGTTCTTGACCGAGCAATAATAGCTGAATCGAATATTGAAGCATTGAAACAGACTGAAACACTCGCAACCGAGTGGCGCGGTAAGAGACGGGGCTTCAAGTTTAAGAAAGGCTGAAATAACTCATCGAATAAGAAGCAGAATACAGGGTCAACGACCAGCTCTAGCCAGGGAAACAATTCCATACCACCCTGCTCCGAATGTGGCAAAAGGCATAAAGGAGTTTGCTATAAAATTTCTGGTGCTTGTTACAGGTGTGGCAAGGTGGGCCACATGGTCAAAGATTGCCCTTCCACTTCTCAAGGCAATAGTAACGCTGCAGCTAGTGCCGCAGCATCAACTGTCACACCAAAACCCAACCCCAAAGCCACTACAAAGGAGCCATTAAGGCAAGGCCGGGTATTTGCACTCGTACCGGGAGATGTGCAGAATACCGAGACAGTTATGTCAGGTATACTCTCAATTTGTGCTCAAAATGCTTATGTTCTGATTGATTCGGGGTCTACACATTCGTTTGTCTAGCATGCTTTTTCACGAAAACTAAATAGACCACTGGAACCCATGAACTATTTGTTAGCTG
The DNA here is from genome assembly GCA_036172215.1 of Camellia granthamiana. Lineage (NCBI taxonomy): Eukaryota > Viridiplantae > Streptophyta > Magnoliopsida > Ericales > Theaceae > Camellia > Camellia granthamiana. Next base: position 80,571 of record JAXFYN010000193.1, read on the forward strand.
TATCTTCACCCGCTGGGGGATCCATGACTTGTGCTTATGTGTATCCTGCATGTGAAATTGTTATTGGGGATGTGCATTTGTATATTGATTTACTGCCTTTGAACATTGATCATTTCGATGTAATATTGGGGATGGACTGGTTAACAAAATATCATGCTACCATAGACTGTGTAACGAAACAAGTTGTTTTTCATCCACCTAGATTGCCTGAATTTGTGTTTAACGGAATGGGAGTAGTACCTCCCACATACCTGATTGCATCCATGAAAGCGTTTAAATTAATTAGAAAGGGGTGTAAAGGGTATCTGTGTTGTATATTGACTGTGCCTACTGATACTAAAGCTAATGTGGACAGTATTCCTATAGTCAGAGAATTCTCAGATGTTTTTCCAGATGACTTGCTAGGGGATTTGATTGATAGGGAGATAGAGTTCACTATTGAAGTATTACCGGGTACACAGCCCGTATCCAAAGCTCCGTACAGAATGGCACCTACCGAACTGAAAGAACTGAAAATTCAGCTACAAGAATTGCTAGATAAGAAGCTCATCAGGCCCAGTACTTCGCCATGGGGCGCACCAGTTTTATTTGTGAAAAAGAAAGACGGCTTACTAAGACTCTGCATTGACTACCGTGAACTGAATAAGGTAACAGTGAAAAACAAATATCTATTGCCTCGTATTGATGATTTGTTTGACCAGTTGCAAGGTGCCCAGGTTTTCTCCAAAATTGACCTTAGATCCGGATACCACCGGCTGAAAGTCAAACCAGAGGACATTGAAAAGACTGCCTTTCGAACGAGGTACGGACATTACGAATTTCTTGTTATGCCTTTCGGAGTTACTAATGCACCTGTTGCATTTATGGACCTTATGAACAAAGTTTTCAAACCATTTTTCGATGAATTTGTGGTTGTATTTATAGATGACATTTTGATTTATTCCAAGAGTAAAGAAGAACATGAACATCATTTGAGAATTGCTTTGCAGACCTCAAGAGAATAGAAACCGTATGCTAAACTGACAAAGTGTGAATTTTGGCTTGATAATGTTATGCTTTTGGGACATGTAATTAGTAAGGATGGCATCTCACTTGACCCGCAGAAAATTGAAGCAGTGGTAAATTGGCCCAGACCGACTAATGTTACTGAAGTTCGAAATTTCTTAGGCTTAGCCGGGTATTACAAAAGATTTGTGAAAGACTTCTCCAAAATTGCATTGCCATTGACTCAGTTGACTCAAAAAGGAATATCATTTGACTGGACCGATCAGAGAGAATCAGCTTTTCAGGAATTAAAGACTCGACTTGTGACTGCACCGATTCTTACCCTACCCTCAGGTACGGATGGATTTACTATTTCAGTGATGCTTCTTATAAAAGTTTGGGATGTGTTTTAATGCAGAATGGTAAAGTCATTGCGTATGCTTCCCGACAACTGAGGCAACATGAAAAGAACTACCCCACTCATGATTTAGAACTTGCTGCAATAGTTTTTGCATTGAAAATTTGGCGCCACTACCTTTATGGGGCAACATGTGAGGTGTACACCGATCACAAGAGTTTAAAATATTTCTTCACACAAAAAGAGTTGAACATGAGGCAGGGGAGATGGCTAGAACTGATAAAAGACTATGACTTGCAAATCTTGTACCATCTAGGAAAAGCTAACACCGTTGCTGATGCACTGAGTCGGAAATCAATTGGGAATTTGGCCTGTTTACTCACCGGACAGAAAGAACTGTTATGTGATCTTGAAAAATTTGAAGTTGAGATTGTTTTACGAGAACAATGTGGGACATTGGCTGCTATTTCTGCCCAACCGGCACTTATTGAAGAGATTAAAGAGAAATAACAACAAGATGACTTCTTGAAGAAGATCATTGATGAACGGGAACCCAAACCAAGGCCAGACTTCAAATTTGAAAACCATGTGTTGAAGTTTCTGGGAAGGTTGTGTGTACCAAATAATTCTGAACTGAAAAGGCGAATTTTGCAGGAAGGCCACAATTCGAAACTTTCCATCTATCTAGGGAATACAAAAATGTACCAAGACTTGAAACTTAACTTTTGGTGGTCGAGAATGAAGAAAGAAATTGCTGAGTTTGTATCGAAATGACTACATTGTCAACAAGTTAAAGCCGAACATCAACGACCCGCTGGCTTACTTCAGCCCTTACCAATACTGGAGTGGAAATGGGAACATATCACTATGGACTTCATTGTTAGATTACCTCGCTCCAGTAAAGGTATGGACTCCATTTGGGTTATTGTTGATAGATTGACTAAGTCTGCTCACTTCTTACCTGTCAAAACAATTTATAATGCGGACAAGTTGGCTACGATTTATATTGATGAAATTGTTAGATTGCATGGAGTGCCTGTGTCCATTGTTTCTGATAGGGATTCGAAGTTTACATCGAGATTCTGGCAAAGTCTGCAGACAGCATTGGGTACCGAACCAAGATTGAGTAGTGTATACCATCCTCAGACAGATGGCCTGTCAGAAAGAACCATCCAGACTCTGGAAGACTTACTGCGTATGTGTGTCCTTGATTTCCAAGGAAATTGGGAAAGCCATTTACCTTTAGCTGAATTCGCCTACAACAACAGTTTTCACTCGAGCATTGGTATAGCGCCTTTCGAGGCTTTATATGGCAGAAAATATCAGTCTCTTATTTGCTGGGCAGAAGTTAGAGATGGGCCTTTACTTGGGCCCGAGATTGTGTATGAAACCACAGAAAAGGTGAAACTGATTCCACAGAGATTGAAAACCACACAAAGTCGACAGAAAAGTTATGCGGATGTCCGAAGGCGAGATAGGGAATATGAAGTGGGTGATCATGTTTTTGTTAAAATGACACCAATGAAAGGGCAGACTCGCTTTGGAGTCAAGAGTAAGCTAGCACCGAGATATGTCGGACCGTATGAGATCATTGAAAAAATTAATCAGGTGGTGTATCAAGTAGCGCTTCCTCCTGAAATAGAGCATATGCATAATGTCTTCCATATTTCAATGTTGAGGGATTATCTTCGGGATCCCTTCCATGTTATTGAGCCTACCCGTGTAGTACTAAGTGATGACTACACTTATGAAGAACGGCCTATTCAGATTGTCAACCGACGAATCAAGAAGTTGAGGAATAAAGAGATTCCGTTAGTGAAAGTAGACTGGCAAAACCATGGTAGCGTTTATGCCACTTGGGAAAGGGAAGACGATATGATGAAACGGTATCCTGAACTGTTCCCTCTGAATCCAGTATTCTTCCAAAATGAAGGTAATCCAAGTTTGGAGGACCAAACTCTTTTAAGGAGGGAAGACTGTGACAACCCTCACTTCTGATTAGTGTTAATCTGTGTTTTAGCATGATAAGTAACTGATTAGAATGAAATCCTGATCTGTTTATATGAATGTGTTGCATTAGTTACATTTCTATCTGTTTGTCGTTAAATGTTCTGTTCATGTTTTAATTTCGAACTGCGAATTGAAAGCCTTATCGGCGACCGAATCTGAAATTGATTAGTGTTATATGCTAATTAGGATTTATGTGATTTTATGCTGGATTTAATTTGAACTTGATTTGGAATGATTAAATTAGATTAAATAATGATTAATTATTGAATCAGAGTTAATTACACTTTTGCCATACTAGTGGGCCACTTTGTTAATACATGTTTGGAGCTTATTCATTTTTGTTACACCTTTTCTTCATCCACTTAGAGACCCAAACCGTGAGAGAGAAGAGGGTAAGAGGAGAGTTGGTTTCATCAAGAATTTGACTTGGAGAACTAGGAGGAATTGAAGAAGACTTGCAAAATTGGGCTTCCATACCTTGAAATTCAAGACCTAGGTAGGTAGGATATTCATCCTTTGGTTTATGTATTTAAGTTGTTACATGCATGGTCCATGGTAAAATTGGTGATTAGAGTCTTGAATTGCCTCAAAGTGTTGTATTGAGTAGTTATGGTTGCATGCATGTCCATATCATTGAGTTTTGAGGTCTTTTCTATGAAAATTTCTACATGCATGTTGTAACATGCCCCGGGGGGGGTACCCGTGCCCGTTAAACAGTTTGGACTCCTGAGATCTCTTTGATCTAGTCTCACGAGTGCAATATGAAACGTAGACGAGAGTCCAGATTTGGCAACTTTTATTAAAAATCCATTTTATTGCAATTTTGTCAAAAATAGACTGCGTCATCAGATTTCAGAGTCGCCACTTAATATTTTGGGAAATTAGGAAACCCATGACTCGTGCTAAGGCCACTGTTCGTCGTAACCTAGGATACTTGGCTCAGAACCTTAGGTATGAGAAGGGAAGGTCAATAATGAGCACCCCCACTCACCTGATCAAAAGATCGGCTTCTACTAAACCATGATATGACCTTTATTTTTTTTATATATTCATGTTCTGATTATTTTAGTAAATCCTAAAATTTACTATGTGAAACATACAAGTATAGACTAGTTTGCTCAAATTGGAACAATTCAACTTCATGTTTGTTTTTCGAAAAGGGTTTGAATTTGTCACTTGACAAAGTGGGTTTAAAGTTTGTGAATTTGCCACTACAAAGTGGGCTTAAAACGTACAATCGTTGAATCATTCCAATTCAAGCAATAAGCCTTTATCCACAGGCATTCAAATAGTTTATCATTTAAGCAATTAGCCTCATGGTAGAATACTAACACATAGTAAGAAAAAAACACACAAATGGGATGCTAAAGCATAAAAATTCACAGATTGACCGACGTCCCTCGAACAACTACAAAACAAAGTTAGTAAAATATGCATGATCTTATATACAGAATCCTAATGCAATTCACTCATGAGATACACTAAAGATTCGGCTTCTAAAATATGTCATGTGAATCATCTTAATAACATGAGGTAGCGCATAGAGTCACAGAAGAATTGATTAAATCCACACATGTAAATGTAGCCAAATCTTAATGCATGAGACATGAATGTAAAAACATGGATATGCATGGCATGTCAGATATATACATATGTACAGTTAGGGAAAGCGAGTAAAGAATGGGATAGAAAGAAGCGGGGTGGGGGAATTATTACAATACTTTGAATATTACAGATCTGAGGGAGATGAATAAAATAAAATCCTCACAAACACTCAAAAGAAAAAAAACAAAATAAAGAGCTTCATCACTGGCACATTCCACTTCCTTTCTCCACTGAAAACTGGGCCCAACATTTTAAACCCCCGGCCACTCAGCCCATGTAAACTCATCTTCAATGGAGGGCCCACCGAAACCACTCAACATTTCAAACAGATCAGGAACTTCAGGGGAGAATATATCCACTCAAACATAATACATATAACATATATTATCCACCCACAATTCAAACTCAAATATTATACATATAACATATATATAATTAAGAGAAACGACAGACAACGTGGGGGTGGGAAAAACCATAGCATGTACACACTGAACCACACTGGCAAACAAATAAACTCATGAGGTAACCGCAACCTTGGGCCCAAATACAAATATTTGAATACGTATATAATATATATAAATATAAAGTACTTATATATATATATTAGACAAATCAGCCCATAACAGCACATCACCTTCAAGAGGTGCCTCAACTTGAGCCCACACATACACCAAAACCTTGCTTTACATCTGTCCAGGCACCACCCTCCTTTACATACTGTAACAACTCGTCAGGGCTGGTACATGTCGCTATGACCAACGCTGAAATAGCAACACACTCACAACCCAGACCACCGATGAATAATGAAACCCACCACCATGGCTAGCAACCTTCCTATCCGACGGTGAAAATCGAGAACTAAGCCACACCAGTCCCCAGTTCTATCGTCACAGCAGCACGGATTGGTTGCATCAGCAGCTAAACTACGGTGGCCTTTGGGTTTGGCAGTTGCAGAGCTCTGATCGATGAAGAGAGCTAGGTCGGTCTTGAAGAATAAGAGAGCTAGGTTGGTCTCTGTAGCAAGAGAAAGAGAGAATAGAGAGATGTTGTCTTCATCCCTTGAGAGAGAGAGAGAGAGAGAGAGAGAGAGAATAGAGTGCCCTCCCAAAAATGCATGGCCAAGAGACCCAACACACAGACACCCCGCAAAGAGAGAGAGTGAGAGTGCTCCCCTCCCAAACCACCTTTGATGACTGAAACTTTTCAGATCAGAGGTTTAGAGAGAGAGAAAGAGCAAATGGGTTTGTGTGTATTGCCGTGTGTGTGTGTTCATCTCCAACCCAAAACTGCCGAGAGAGTGAGAGAGCCCAAGAGCAGATGAATGTGTGTATGTGTGTGATCTCTTCATCTCCGAACCAGTTCATGCCAGAGAGAGAGAGACCAGGTGCCGAGAGAGATCATGCATCTCTTGTGTGTATGAGCTGGTCTGTGGTCTGTGTGAATCGTGTGCATGTATATGCCTGGTGTATCGGCTGTGTGTGTCTGTGGTGTGTAGCAGTGTGTCGTGTGTGTGTGTATGAAGCTCTGTGTCTATGGCAGTGTTATGAAGTTCTGTGTGTATGGCCGTGTCTGAGTGTGTGCTTAGCTTCTCCTCTCAAAATGCAACCGAGAGAGAGATAAGAGAGAGAGTCTGGGTGTGGGTGTGTGCCATGTGAGTATCTTCATCAGTGTGTGCAGATGAAGCTTCCCTCCCTCTCAATCTCTCTCTAGAAAATTCTCTCCCAAAACAATATCACTCCTCCCCCCCTCCTTCACTCATGAACACCACTCTCCTCCTTTTATCAATCTCAGATTATCTCCCCTCAAATAATACACCACCCACCCCTCTTTTCTGTCCCTCTCTTTTTAATATTTTCCAAGTTCTCACATGCTCTCTTCTCTTTTTTGATTCTTTTTCCCCCCTGACCATACATGCTCCATCATTTTCTAAAAGATAATTGTTCTCCACCGCCCCCACACAAACCTGACCAAAAATCTTATCTCTATCCCCCCACTTATTCATCCTCTTTTTTTCAATTTCCTCCACCACTTTTCAAACCCACCGAATTGCGCCCCACTCCACCGAATTATTTTCCACCCAAACCTATCATCACAATGTCCACTCTGTTGCCCTTTGAATCTAGCAAAAACAAAATCCTTTTCCATCCTAAAACCCATTATCTTCATCTGACCCTCTCTTTTTCTTTTCTTTATTTTCTTTTTCATTTTTTTATTTATTTATTTTTATTATTTTATATAAAAACACCTAAAAATATGTATACACACATAAAATTAGATAAAAATTATAAAATATTACAAATTGATAAAATATTAATGATATAAAATAATTTGACCAAAATAGGTGAGGTTTGGGATTAAAGCTTTAATTTGATTTTTTTGCTGAGAAATTCATAAAATGACATATTCCAATTTACATCATGGGGTGTTCAAAAGAAAGTGCCCAAGTCTTAGGGCCGGTTAAAATGGAGTGTCTACAGTTGCCTCTCTTTGGCAGAGCTCGAAATCATTTCATGACGTGGGTGAATGTCAAAACCCCGAAGACGACCCTTTTGACAAGGCCGTAAGACTTGGGCAAACAAACAAGATGCAAATGTAAGTGGTTGAACTTGAAGGTTGCCTACGTATCCCTTTGCAAGGAATCAAACCAGCGTAGTTCAGGGGCAAGATGCTAATGATATGCAGGAAGATTGTGAGAACTGGACTTATACGCTACGCGAAGCCGATTATTTTTGAAAACCTTATGATCATGCAAGAGAGGGAAGACCGCAACCAAGAGAAATCAACATCCTAACACGTGTCACGCGAAAGGAGGAAAGATGGTGTAAACAATAGGCGCACCTGGTATTTTTAACCGAGTGAATCAAAGACCTAACGCGTCTCACACGAAAGGAGGAAAGATGGTGTAAACAACAGGCGCACCTGATGTTTTTAATCGAGTGAATCAACAACCTAACACGTCTCACGCGAGAGGAGACGGGGTGGTGTAAACAGACAGGCGCACCTGCTGTTTTTAATCGAGTGAATCAACAACCTACCGCGTCTCACGCGAAAGGAGGAGGGGTGGGTGTAAACAACAGGCGCACCTGTTGTTTTTAACCGAGTGAAATCAACATCCTAACGCGTCTCACGCGAGAGGGGAAGGGGTGGTGTAAACAGCCAGGCGCACCTGCTGTTTTTAATAGAGTGAATCAACAACCTACCGTGTCTCACGCGAAAGGAGGAGGGGTGGTGTAAACAACAGGCGCACCTGTTGTTTTTAACCGAGTGAAATCAACATCCTAACGCGTCTCACGCGAGAGGAGAAGGGGTGGTGTAAACAGACAGGCGCACCTACTGTTTTTAACCGAGTGAATCAACAACCTACTGCGTCTCACACGAAAGGAGGAGGGGTGGTGTAAACAACAGGCGCACCTACTGTTTTTAACCGAGTGAAATCAACATCCTAACGCATCTCACGCGAGAGGAGAAGGGGTGGTGTAAACAACAGGCGCACCTGTTGTTTTTAACCGAGTGAAATCAACATCCTAACGCGTCTCACGTGAGAGGAGAAGGGGTGGTGTAAACAGACAGGCGCACCTGCTGTTTTTAACCGAGTGAATCAACAACCTACCGCGTCTCATGTGAAAGGAGGAGGGGTGGTGTAAACAACAGGTGCACTTGCTGTTTTTAACCGAGTGAAATCAACATCCTAACGCGTCTCACGCGAGAGGAGAATGGGTGGTGTAAACAGACAGACGCACCTGCTGTTTTTAACCGAGTAAATCAACAACCTACCGCGTCTCACGCGAAAGGAGGAGGGGGTGGTGTAAACAACAGGCGCACCTGCTGTTTTTAACTGAGTGAAATCAACATCCTAACGCGTCTCACACGAGAGAAGAATGGGGTGGTGTAAACAGACAGGCGCACCTGCTGTTTTTAACCGAGTGAAATCAACATCCTAACGCGTCCCACGCGAGAGGAGAAGGGGTGGTGTAAACAGATAGGCGCACCTGCTGTTTTTAACCGAGTGAATCAACAACCTACTGCGTCTCACGCGAAAGGAGGAGGGGTGGTGTAAATAATAGGCGCATATGCTGTTTTTAACTGATTTGGGTGGTGTGAACAGACAGACGCACCTACTGTTGTTAACTGATTTGGGTGGTGTGACCAGACAGGCGCACCTGCTGTTGTTAATCGATTTGGATGGTGTGAACAGACAGACGCACCTGCTGTTGTTAACTGATTTGGGTGGTGTGAACAGACAGGCGCACCTGCTGTTGTTAACCGATTTGGATGGTGTGAACAGACAGGCGCACCTGCTATTGTTAACCGATTTGGGTGGTGTGAAGAGACAGGCACACCTACTGTTGTTAACCGATTTGGGTGGTGTGAACAGACAGGCGCACCTGCTGTTGTTAACCGCTTTGGGTGGTGTGAACAGACAGGCGCACCTGCTGTTGTTAACCGATTTGGGTGGTGTGAACAGACAGGCGCACCTGCTGTTGTTAACTGATTTTGGTGGTGTGAACAGACAGGCGCACCTGCTGTTGTTAACCGATTTGGGTGGTGTGAACAGACAGGCGCACTTGCTATTGTTAACCGATTTGGATGGTGTGAACAGACAGGTGCACCTGCTGTTGTTAACTGATTTGGGTGGTGTGAACAGACTGGCGCACCTGTTGTTGTTAACCGATTTGGATGGTGTGAACAGACAGGCGCACCTGCTGTTGTTAACCGATTGGGTTTTGATAATTGGACTTATACGCTACGCGAAGCCAATTTGATGATTGGACTTATACGCTACGCGAAGCCAGTTTGATAATTGGACTTATACGCTATGCGAAGCCGGTTTGATAATTGGACTTACACGCTACGCGAAGCCGGTTTGATAATTGGACTTACATGCTACGCGAAGTCGGTTTGATAATTGGACTTACACGCTACGCGAAGCCGATTTGGGTAATTGGACTTATACGCTACGCGAAGCCGGGTTGGATAATTGGACTTATAAGCTACGCGAAGCCGGTTTGATAATTCATGATTTGTACAATGCAATGCAATGCAATGCAATGTCATGAAGTGATGATAAAGCTATGAAGATGGCAACATGGGTGGCAAGCTTTGTGTAAAACACACGAAGCAGGCCACATTTCTACCTGGCTATGTTTGCAACTTTCCCTATTCTCCAACAGGGTGATAGACTAGGTTGGTTTAGTTTCCAGAGTTGAGGCGCATACAAGCTATCTCAACCTATAGGGCTGCCATACAGATTTCAAGCGGGGGATACACCCCTGGGTATTTAAACCAGACTTTAGTCTCGGAAATCCCGAACTTTTTGCGTTCTAGGCATCGCCATTCGAACTCTAGTTTTCACTGTCTCAATTGATCTCCTAAGAACTCATTACAAACATAATCAGGTGACTATACCAGACCGATTGAAGTCGTTCGGGCACGACAAACACCAAAGGAATTGCACCTCTAAAGGATTTAAGGTCTCCTAGACCATGAAAGTCGTTTGGGCACGACAAACACCAAAGAACTTGCACCTTCAGAGGATTTAAGATCTCCTAGACCCGAAAAAGAACAACAAGCACACTTGTTGTTTTTAACCGATTGAATGGCCACGGATGCCGCTTTACTTCCTGATCATATTCACAACTTTTCCTATTCTCCAACGGGGTGACAGACTAGGTTGGTTCAGTATCCAGAATTGAGGCGCATACACGCTACCTCAACCTATGGGGCTGCCATACAGATTTCAAGCCGAGGATACATCCCTGGGTATTTAAACTAGACTTTAGTCTAAGAAATCCCAAACCTTTTGCGTTCTAGGCCTCGGCCATTCGAACTCTAGTTTTCACCGTCGCAGTTGGTCTCCTAGGAATTCATTGCAAACACAACCAAGATAATACACAAATATTTACATATAAATACACACATATATGTACATATGGTATACACATATGCATATACAGACAACATACAGACAGATATATACAGATATATACACAGACATATACAGTATATATACAGGTATATACGACACAGACATATACGGACCTATACACAAACATATACGGATATATACACAGATGGGGAATATTTCGTTTGCAACTGTCAGCGGGAAGATGCCGTTACTGAGAAGGCATATTCCGTTTGCTGACGTCAGCACACGTACGCAAAACACACAAAAAGAAAGGAAAAACACAAAATACATGGATGTGGGGATACGGGGTTTCAAACCCCTGACCTTCGGCCTGGTCTTCGAGTCTTCGACCACTGAACCACGCCACTCTTGTGACAAGATATGCAAACAAATATATATACATATACGAGACATATATACACAAAATCAAAACAAACCAAAAGAAACACTCGATGTGGGGTTCGAACCCCTTACCTCAGGCTCAGCCTCTCACTCTTTAACCACTGGGCCAAACCACTGAACCCAAGCCACACCTGTGACCCAAATGTTCAAACAAATATATATATAAGACATATTTATACATAAAACAAAAACAAAACAAAAGAAACACTCAATGTAGGGTTCGAACCCCTGACCTCGGGTTTAGGCTTTCCGAATCCTCAACCCACTGGGCCAAACCATTGAACCTAAGCCATACCTGTGACCCAAATGTTCAAACAAATATATATAATACATAGATATACAATACATATACATATATATATACAACTCTCCCGCCTCTCTTTCTGTTTTTGTCTTACTCTCTCTTTCTTCATCTTCTTCGAGCGTTGTGTCTGGCGTGCGATTTCAACAATCGCGGCGCCTGATCGACAGGCTATCTAATCCTGCCCCGATTGTCAATGATCGTCTCGAGCCTTCCTCCCTCTTTGTCTTCTTCTTTGGCTTCATCATCTTCTTAAGTTGAGGCCTGCGAAAGAGAGAGGCAGAGCAAAAGCCTGCAAACTTTCTCTGCCACCACTCTGCAACCTCTTTCTTTTGCATTACTCTTCTCTACCATGGCCTCTTCAGAAGGTTCTCTCACTCTTTTTCCAGACCTAAACGAGTCTACGATAGAGATGATCAATTCCGACTCCCCTGAGCCTTAACCACGAGCTCTTCCTCCTTCTCCTGTTTTTAACTTTTCAGTGATGTCAGTTGAACAAATCATGGCGGCACAGTCTGACATCGAAGCAAACTCGTATACGCTGAGGTCATGTGTGGAGACCGTGACAGCGGTCTCCAACTTATCCCGTCGACTGCAGAACAGGACGTATGAAGTACATCAGTTACATGCACAACTCTCCCTTCTTCAATGTATGTACAAAGATGCTCGAGTAGAAATTAGTGCGCTGAAAAAGCAGAACAAAGAACTAAAACGACTGACGACCTCCGTGACTCGATTTAGAGTTTCTTCGCACAACCAATTTGATGGCCGACGAGGAATAATCTCCTTTGAAAGTTCTGCCAAGGCCAAGGCAGAGTCTTCAAAAGCTTCGAAGGAGTAAAGATGAAGCGAGGCAGCTGATGGTAAAGTTAGGCAATAAAGCTGTGTGCAAATGAAGCCGGTTGCCTTCTTCACTGCCGGGTTGCTGCCGGAGAAGAAAGAAGAAAAATATCCCTCTCCCTCTCTCTTTGTTTTTGTTTTTGTTTTTTTTTGTTTTTTAGTTTTGTTTTGTTTTTTTGTTTTTTTTTTTTTTGGAGTCTCTGTAATCGGGAATGTCCTCCCCTGACTTCAATAAAATCAGTTTCTTTTTTGCTCATCACTGGCATCACTGGCATATCACTTTGAGCTTGAAAACAATTCGTTTGATTGAATTTGAGAATGATTGAATTTTTGAAGTCTGAATTAGACATTGACTCTTTACTGATCTGAATCAACAAATGACCTAACGAACTGAAAAACGAAGCAAATTAATCCAAACACACTTATATACACTGATTGGTATAAATACACCGACTGGTATAAATATACTGACTGGTATAAAAGGAACACTTTTATATACACTGACTGGTATGAATACCCTGATTGGTATGAATAAACTGACTGGTATGAATACATACTTATGTACACTGACTGGTATGAATACACACTTATATACACTGAATAGTTGACTCGAGCGGTGGAGAAGATAAAATCTCTAACTCGACTATGCCCCTAGTTCATTGCCTTGACCCTTTTTTGTCTCTTGATTTGTTTTTGTAAAAATGTTTTGATCAACATGAGAGTTAGATTGGCATACTTATTCCATTTTCTATTTTGAAACCATGTAAGCTAAGTTGTGAGCACTGAAAATTTTCTCTTTTCAAATCCAAAGAATGGTCCAAGTTTTGCAAAAATGGAACAATTTTCGAGAAAAATTAGTCAGCTTCATTCAAATTAATCAAAACCTCTTTTTGCAAATGGCCACTACTCAACTAACATGGAATCAACCATTGGGGTGCATAGTCCCAAACCAGATAATCAAAGGTGATATTCGAACCAAGCCAACCGAACCAAGCCAATCCGAATTGAATGAAGCCGAGCAGAACTGGACCGGACCGGACCGAACCATCGAACCGAATCGAACCGAACTGAACCAAGTTAAATCGAACCAATTGAACTGAGCAGAACGAAGATACACCAATCAAACACGGATAGGACAACCAAGTTGACTAAAGACACACCAAGCAAACATGGACGAGATGAAGCTACCTACGTATCCCAAAGATAGGAATCAGGCCATCGTAGCTCGGGTTAAGGTTCACTCAGGTATTGACACTCTCCTTTTGTGCTCTAACTTTTGCCAAAGCCGCCCTTTTGGGTTTTCAACCTTGCGAGCTTCTTTTTTTTTTTTTTTCTTTTTTTTTTTCATTTTCATTTTTTTTATCATGTTTTTTTAATTTTTTGTTTTTCTGCTCTAACTTTTGCCTGGGTCGCCCTTCCGGGTTTTCCACCCAGTGAGCCTCTCAAGGGTTTTAGTTTAGCTTGTCCATGTTGATTGGGTGTGAGATCTCTAGGCCATCAAAATCTATAATAATAACTGCTACACTTGACCAGGAGATATGATGATGTAGAGACTAGGCTACTTGGGTCTGAATTTGCCCTTAGTGTTGCCCCCAGTGTAGTGGATAGGAACTCGACTGTCCTTCAATAATAAAATTCATTCTCTCAAATTCTGGGTTTGGCCTTTCTGGGCGGTCTTCATTGGGAAACGATTCAGTTTTAACTCTTTGATCACATCCAACCTTTTGCCCCTAGTTCAAGGGCTGCTTCAAATCTAAATCACATCCAACCTTCTTGCCCCTAGTTCAAGGGTTTCTTACAATCTGAATCCCAGGCCCTACATAGTTTTGGCTAAGGTTCACTCGGGTATTGACACTCTCCTTTTACGCTCTAACTTTTGCTAAAGCTGCCCTTTCGGGTTTTCAACCTTGCGAGCTTTTCATTTTTCTTTTTCTTTTTCTTTTTATTTTTTTTTGTGCTCTAACTTTTACCTGGGTCGCCCTTCTGGGTTTTCAACCCAGCGAGCCTCTCAAGGGTGGTACCTTATTGCCCCTATTTCAAGGGCTGCCTCCATTTCAGCTATGCAAGCCTCACACTTTTGCCCCTAGTTCAAGGGCTGTTTCAAATCGAAATCACATTCCCTGGCCTGAGTTCAAGGTCTGTTTCCAATCTGGATCACATCATTGCCCCTAGTTCAAGGGCTATTTCCAATCTAAATCATATTCGACCTTATTGCCCCTAGTTGAAGGGCTGCCTCCATTTGAATCACATCATGGCCCCTAGTTCAAGGGCTATTTCCAATTCGGCTATGCAAGCCTTACACTTTGAATGATCATTGAATACTTCGAATCAAGGTTTGAAAGCTAAAGAGTTAAGGAGGTCGGACCACGAGTCAAAAGGGATCCTATGCTGTATAACTAATTCCAGGCATGTCTTCGTAGGACCACGCAAAAACAGTTTTTGAAATCTTTTCGCAAAGTGACTAATCACTCGTACTTTTACGAAGATAAGATAGAACCAATTTGGACCAACCCAGGATCCTTCTTAGTACCCACATTAACAAAAATGATTTTATTCATCAAAGGCTTAGCACACCTCTCTTCCTCTCAATTGATCAAAATTTGCAAATCCCGAGGAAATTCTTCCTCTTCGTTTTTATTAGAGTTTTAGAAAAAGTTTTGAAAAACTTTGGTCAATGTGATGAATTAAGGCACAGAGAAGTAGGCAGACTCTATGGCATTTTGTTTTTTTGTTTTTCTGTTTATTGAAAAGAGATTATGACTCAGCAATGACAACAGACTTTTGACAACATACTCAAAAGAAAATGACAAAGAGGACCTAGACAGGACCGAAATGTCTAGGTTAGCACTATCGAAATCAATAGACTCTGACTCATTAGGCTGACTCGAGCCTGACTCTAACTCTACAAACTTGGTGGAGTCAAACTTAGACTCAATACTCAATTCAGAACTCAGAATAAAACCATTCTCAATTTTGCTAGTCAAAGTGTGGGCCAGCCACAACATTCAAAATAAAGCTCGTGCAATCAACAGGTGGTCACTCCCCAATCACAGAGATGGTCGACTTTGTGGGATATCGGCATTTTTTTTATTTTTTACAAATTTTTTTTTTGATTTTATGTTTTTGTTATTTTTTTGTTTTTGAAGTAATGGTGCTAAACTGAACAACCTGAACCACTCATTCGAATTTGAGAATCCCTGTATAGATCCAATACATTGCACATAAAGCAGGAAAGAGAACAAACACCCTTAAAAAGGGTAGGGTTATCCTGTCCTAACTTGAAATCATCTAGGGTTTCACTATTCAAACAAGCGGTATCATACATCCTAGAAATGGGAGAGCGTCCTGTCCTAATTTTGAAAGGTACTATAGCTCATTATATGTACAAGGTTGGCTTTACTTTAGGGGTTAAAGTCAATGCGACATTACCAAAGAGTCCTTTGGGCCATAACCAATGAAGATCTTAGAAAATCAGAAGAGTCAATATAGCCTCTCTTCAAAGTCTGAGAACCTTTAGATCTCAAAAGATTATAACACAAGGCCTCCAAAGCAACGTAGAGATAGGTGCAGTGTCACAAAAAGTGTGCCTGTGCTCCCACCAGCATCTGGGCAACACAAGGACTTTAAGTGCACCAATGCATGCAATGCAATAAACAAACAATTGAAAATAAAAGTCATATCATGGAGTTCGAGTCAAGGTTTCATAAAATCCCCAGCAGAGTCGCCAGAAACTGTAACATGCCCGGGGGGATACCCGCGCGCGTTAAACAGTTCGGACTCCCGAGATCTCTTTGATCTAGTCTCAGGAGTGCAATGTGAAACGTAGACGAGAGTCCAGATTTGGCAACTTTTATTAAAAATCCATTTTATTGCAATTTTGTCAAAAATGGACTGCGTCATCAGATTTCAGAGTCGCCACCTAATATTTTGGGAAATTAGGAAACCCATGACTCGTGCCAAGGCCACTGTTCGTCGTAACCAAGGATGCTTGGCTCGGAACCTTAGGTATGAGAGGGGAAGGTCAATAATGAGCACCCTTACTCACCCGAGCAAAAGATCGGCCTCTACTAAACCATGATATGACTTTTATTTTTTTTATATATTCATGTTCTGATTATTTTAGTAAATCCTAAAATTTATTATGAGAAGCATACAAGTATAGACTAGTTTGCTCAAATTGGAACAATTCAACTTCATGTTTGTTTTTCGAAAAGGGTTTGAATTTGCCACTTGACAAAGTGGGCTTAAAGTTTGTGAATTTGCCACTACAAAGTGGGCTTAAAACGTACAATCGTTGAATCATTCCAATTCAAGCAATAAGCCTTCATCCACAGGCATTCAAACAATTTATCATTTAAGCAATTAGCCTCATGGTAGAATACTAACACATAGTAAGAAAAACACACACAAATGGGATGCTAAAGTATAAAAACTCACAGATTGACCGACGTCCCTCGAACAACTACAAAACAAAGTTAGTAAAATATGCATGATCTTATATACAGAATCCTAATGCAATTCACTCATGAGATGCACTAAAGATTCGGCTTCTAAAATATGTCATGTGAATCATCTCAATAACATGAGGTAGCGCATAGAATCACAGAAGAATTGATTAAATCCACACATGTAAATGTAGCTGAATCTTAATGCATGAGACATGAATGTAAAAACATGGATATGCATGGCATGTCAGATATATATATATGTACAGTTAGGGAAAGCGAGTAAAGAATGGGATAGAAAGAAGCGTGGTGGGGGAATTATTACAATACTTTGAATATTACAGATTTGAGTGAGATGAATAAAATAAAATCCTTACAAACACTCAAAAGAAAAAAAACAAAATAAAGAGCTTCATCACTGGCACATTCCATTTCCTTTCTCCACTGAAAACTGGGCCCAACATTTTAAACCGCCGGCCACTCAGCCTATGTAAACTCATCTTCAATGGAGGGCCCACCGAAACCACTCAACATTTCAAACAGATCAGGAACTTCAGGGGAGAATATATCCACTCAAACATAATACATATAACAGATATTATCCACCCACAATTCAAACTCAAATATTATACATATAACATATATATAATTAAGAGAAATGGCAGACAACGTAGGGTGGGAAAAACCATAGCCTGTACACACTGAACCACACTAACAAACAAATAAACTCGTGAGGTAACCGCAACCTTGGGCCCAAATACAAATATTTGAATACGTATATAATATATATAAATATAAAGTACTTATATATATATTAGACAAATCAGCCCACAACAGCACATCACCTTCAAGAGGTGTCTCAACTTGAGCCCACACATACACCAAAACCTTGCTTTACATCTGTCCAGGCAACACCCTCCTTTACATACTGTAACAACTCGCCAGCGCTGGTACATATCGCTATGACCAACGCTGAAATAGCAACACACTCACAACCCAGACCACCGATGAATAATGAAACCCACCACCATGGCCAGCAACCTTCCTATCCGACGGTGAAAATCGAGAACTAAGCCACACCAGTCCCCAGTTCCATCATCACAGCAGCACGGATTGGTTGCATCAGCAGCTAAACCACAGTGGCCTTTGGGTTTGGCAGCTGCGGAGCTTTGATCGATGAAGAGAGCTGGGTCGGTCTTGAAGAATAAGAGAGCTAGGTTGGTCTCTGTAGCAAGAGAAAGAGAGAATAGAGAGATGTTGTCTTCATCCCTTGAGAGAGAGAGAGAGAGAGAATAGAGTGTCCTCCCAAAAATGCATGGCCGAGAGACCCAACACACAGACACCTCGCAGAGAAAGAGTGAGAGTGCTCCCCTCCCAAACCACCTTTGATGACTAAAACTTTTCAGATCAGAGGTTTAGAGAGAGAGAAAGAGCAAATGGGTTTGTGTGTGTTGCCGTGTGTGTGTGTTCATCTCCAACCCAAAACTGCCGAGAGAGTGAGAGAACCCGAGAGCAGATGAATGTGTGTATGTGTGTGATCTCTTCATCTCCGAACCAGTTCATGCCAGAGAGAGAGAGACCAGGTGCCAAGAGAGATCATGCATCTCTTGTGTGTGTGAGCTGGTTTGTGGTCTGTGTGAGTCGTGTGCATATGTATGCCTCGTGTATCGGCTGTGTGTGTCTGTGGTGTGTAGCAGTGTGTCGTGTGTGTGTGTGTGTATGAAGCTCTGTGTCTATGGCAGTGTTATGAAGTTCTATGTGTATGGCCGTGTCTGAGTGTGTGCTTAGCTTCTCCTCTCAAAATGCAACCCGAGAGAGAGATAAGAGAGAGAGTCTGGGTGTGGGTGTGTGCCAAGTGAGTATCTTCATCAGTGTGTGCAGATGAAGCTTCCCTCCCTCTCAATCTCTCTCTAGAAAATTCTTTCCCAAAACAATATCACTCCTCCCCCCCCCCCTCCTTCACTCATGAACACCACTCTCCTCCTTTTATCAATCTCAGATTATCTCCCCTCAAATAATACACCACCCACCCCCTCTTTTCTGTCCCTCTCTTTTTAATATTTTCCAACTTCTCACATGCTCTCTTCTCTTTTTTGATTCTTTTTCCCCCCTGACCATACATGCTCCCTCCTTTTCTAAAAGATAATTGTTCTCCACCGCCCCCACACAACCTCACCAAAAATCTTATCTCCATCCCCCCACTTATTCATTCTCTTTTTTTCAATTTCCTCCACCACTTTTCAAACCCACCGAATTGAGCCCCACTCCACCGAATTATTTTCCACCCAAACCTATCATCACAATGTCCACTCTGTTGCCCTTTGAATCCAGCAAAAACAAAATCCTTTTCCATCCTAAAACCCATTATCTTCATCTGACTCTCTCTTTTTCTTTTCTTTATTTTCTTTTTCAATTATTTATTTATTTATTTTTTATTATTGTATATAAAAACACCTAAAAATATGTATACACACATAAAATTAGATAAAAATTATAAAATACTACAAATTGATAAAATATTAATGATATAAAATAATTTGACCAAAATAGGTGAGGTTTGGGATTAAAGCTTCAATTTGACTTTTTTGCTGAGAAATTCATAAAATGACATATTCCAATTTACATCATGGGGTGTTCAAAAGAAAGTGCCCAAGTCTTAGGGCCGGTCAAAATGGGGTGTCTACACATGTTAATGTTTTTGTTATAGTCCATGAATTCACCATGATTTTGGGCTCAATCTTACATTTGGTCATGTTTTAGAGCATTGGAATTCATGTGAACTCTTGCATGTTAAGTTCTTGCATTATTTATGAAAGTTTCTTTGAAATTGTGTTCAATTGGCTTACCTTTAGGCTTGATTTTACAAAATTAATCTTCAAAATATGTTGTAGTATGAGCTTTCAAGTGTTTTCCAAAAAATAGGCTTAAAAGGTTGAGTTTTGATGTGTTAAATGCTTGGTTTGAGCTTTGGAGGCAAATCTGGAAAACCAAGATTTTGCCTTCCACGCTTGAGCGAAGGATTCCACGCTCGAGCGACCACCTTTGTGTTCAGAGTTCCGCTCGAACGACGGAATGCTGGCTCGAGCATAGATTGCAAGCTCTCAGGTTTTCTACGTGTGCAGACGCACGCTCGAGCGAAGAAACCTACACTCGAGCGAGGACTGTGTCTCACGCTCAAGCGAGCATCAAGCGAGCGTCGAGCGGAGATTTTCAACATCCAGCACTTTTGCATTTTTGCAGACCGCTCGAGTGAGGAAGTCCACGCTCGAGCGACCCCTCTGTTTTGGCACGCTCGCTCGAGCGTAGAAAGCTACGCTCGAGCGAGACCCCTATTTCAGTAAAAATTTGAAAAGTGTTTTAAAGTGAATTTTCGCATCCTCATTCCATCCTAGGCATTCCTAGGCCAAGTTTAAGGCATCTTAATGAGGGTCATGTTATAGAACCACACCAAGTATAGTTAGGGGCTAAGTTATTAATCCCGAGTGTGTGTTCGTTCTGTTACTTTGTAGGATTGGCATCCGAGGACGCTCGTTAGCTTGTCTATAGCCCAGTGCTCTGTGAGTAACAATGTTGTAAAGTGCTTTTCTGAATGATCAACTGTTCTGCTTACTGAAACGTTATTGTTTAATGAATGAATGTTTGTCCTATTTGTAAACTGTAATCATGGCATCCATAGCAATTTACTGTTATTGTACTGCTACTGCTACTGTCACAGAGATCTCTGTCGGTTCCCATGTTTGGAACTACTACTGTTTACTGTTATGAGGGCCATCATTTGACTGTTCGGTCTATTAAGACCTACTGTACTGTTTTGCTATTGGATGTACCACATATGACTACTATGGTTCTAAGTGACTGATTTACTGATGCAATTGACTGTTTTAATTACTAAAAGGACATTCATTCTTTACCCCTTTACGCATTTGTTATTCACTAGGCTTTAGCTCACTGTTATATTTATATGTAGGTGTTCAGGCACCGGACCGAAACTAGGAGCGTCAGGTTAAGCTCTTGTTTTGTCAAGCCAACCATTGTGCCTCACCTCGAGGTTCCGAATGCGTTTAAGCTAAGGTTGTTTTGGGGTGTCTCAGTTTCACCCTATTGTCTTTGTTTTGTAATAAATGTTTAAGACTTGGCTGTACAGTTATAGTTAGGGATTTGGTCCCTGACATGGATGTTCGTGTATATGTCGCATGTATATATGTTTTGGTTATCAATGTGGCATGTTTATAAAAAGTCTTTTTTGCACCCAGATTGTCACAGGTCATTGGACATCTTTTATTTACTGTTTGGCTTCCGCCAGCCCCTTTACTCTGTATTACTGTCCTTACTGTTAAGCAGGCCTTCGGTAATCACGGATTACTGGCCAGTTGTGATGCTAAACCCATAGGGGCGGGTTTGGATCATGACAGTTTCTCTGCCAATGCCTATGATTTTGCCATTTTTATTAGTAAGACAAAGCACGGTACTATTCTTCTTCTTCTCTATGTGGATGATATGATCATTACTGGAGATGACACAGTGGGTATCTTTAGTCTCAAACAGTTTCTCCATCGCCAGTTTGAGATAAAGGATTTGGGTCTTCTCAGCTATTTTCTTGCCTTGGAAATCTCTCATGATCCATCTGGTTACTTTCTCTCTCAGACCAAGTATATTTCTGATCTTTTGGCTCATGCTGGTCTTACTGATTGCAAGTCTGCCTTTACTCCAATTGACCCTCAGACTCGTCTCACATTTCTTGACAGTCACCTATTGTCTAATGCTACTTGATATCGTCAGCTAATTGGCAGTCTTGTCTATCTCACAGTTACTCGTCCAGACATTACTTATGTTGTTCACATTGTTATTCAGTTCATGGCTGCTCCTCGCTCTCCACACTATGATGCTCTAGTTCGTATTTTACGCTATCTCAAAGGAACTATGTTTCATGGTCTTCACTACTCCGCTCACTCTTCCCTACAGTTATATGCATTTTCTAATTCAGATTAAGTAGGGGATTCTACTGATCGCCGCTCTACTACAGGGTTCTACTTCTTCTTGGGTGACTCTCTTATTGCCTAGCGTAGCAAGAAGCAAACTCTTACTGCTCGTTCTAGTACTGAGGCTGAATATCGTGCTCTTGTTGACACTACTTAGGAGCTTGTGTGGCTTCGATGGCTTCTTTCTGACATGGAGATTTCTCATCCTACTGCTACCAACCTCTACTGTGACAATCAAAGTACTATTTAAATTGCACATAATGATGTCTTTCATGATCGCACCAAACACATTGAAATTGATTGTCACTTCATATGACAACATGTTACTAGTGGCACTGTTCGACTTCTCTTTGTTACCTCTGCTAATCAGACAGCAGATATCTTTACCAAGGCTCATCCCCCAGGACGCTTTTCTGACTTACTTTCCAAGCTTAAGTTGTTATCTGCGTTACTACCTTAAGCTTAAGAGGGAGGCACTACTAAAGAAACGGCCTTTTGAGTCGGTTTTTTGAGTCGGCAAATTTTACCGTCGCAAAAGTTAGTCTTTTTGAGACGGCACAGAGTTACTGACGCAAATATCAACACTTTAGCGTTGGCACCGTTGGCCGACACAAAAAATTAATATTTGATAGCATTACTTGAGTCGGTTGAATTTATTGACGCAAAAGATAAACCTTTTGCGTCGGCAAATTTGTGCCAACGCAAAAAATTAGACCTTTTTGTGTCGACAACTGATGCCGTAGCAAAAAAAAAAAAATTTTATAGCCAAGATATATATATTTACTTGATTATAATTAACAAATATATTTATTTATACATATACTTTTATATTAATATT
Organism: Camellia granthamiana; assembly: GCA_036172215.1. Classification (NCBI taxonomy): domain Eukaryota; kingdom Viridiplantae; phylum Streptophyta; class Magnoliopsida; order Ericales; family Theaceae; genus Camellia; species Camellia granthamiana. The sequence goes on from JAXFYN010000193.1 coordinate 103,238, forward strand.
GAGTGTATATACTATAAATAATATATATCTCATTTAAAATCTGAAAGAGGTATAGTGGTGAAGTGGACGTAGTGTGGTGACTTCGGGTCAAATCTTTCAAATGGAGTGGGTTCGAAACTTGGGAGCCTCAATGAGAAAATTATGGGCTAAATTTTTTAAAACATTTAACCACTTTTTGAGTCGGCAATCTACCGTCTCAAAAAATTAAAACTTTTTGCGTCGGCAGATTGCCGACTCAAAAACCTTTTGCAACCCCACCATTTTTGTCCCTTGAGTTGCCATCGAAACGCCGTCGCAAAAAGTTTTTGCGTCGGCAAATATGCTATTTGCGACGGTACGCTGTCGACTCAAAAACCCTGTTTTCTAGTAGTGAGGGGGGGTGGTGTTAAATATAGTATATATTCTGTATACTTCTGTATTTATCATAATGCCAACATTACTGCATTTAGGTTAGGTTTTCCATAATTAGGTTTGTCTCTTCCTATATAAAGGAGTCTTCTACATTGTGTCATTTAATCAATTGAATACAAGAGTTTTCTCTTTTCTCTTCATTCCCCTCTCTTTATAATATCATAACAACATTAATGTAAATTGTCATTAATAATTCAATCAAAGAGTTATGTCTACAATGGTGTTGCGGTGGTTATGGCATAGTCAACAATTGTGAATGAGGTTGAGAGAGGTAGGAAAAGGATTGGCTATGACGAGGAGGTAGGGGAGGCGGTTGTGGAGAAGAAGGATGGCTGAAGGAGGCTTTGCTCAATGGTTAGGATTTTAGGGACATAGAAGAGAGAAAATGGAAGAATGAAATGTTTATTTTTAGTGATTTTGCATAATTGTTTGATCTTCTAATTTTATTGCAAATTTTTCTTAATAAGGCTCCGTTTGGGAAGTGGGTTGACTTTTTAATTTTTTTAGCTATTTTAGCCTGAGACTAAAAAGTCTAGTTTGAGAAAGTTTTTTGGTTTTTTTTACTTTTTTGTGAGAGAAAAATGTAATGATTATGGATTGAATGTGATATTTTATTTTATTGAACTAAAATATCTATTTTATTTTTTTGTGACTATTTTAATTAAAAAATTCTCAAATCCAACTTCTCAAACATAGAGATTAATAATATTTTGTTTTATTAAAAATGACGAATATAAATTTATACATAGGGGAAGGGGAATTGGGTTGGAGTTCCAAAAGAGATGACAGCTGAGATAGAAATTTGAGCCGTTAGAAATATTAAAGAGAGAGTAGCAAAACAAGCTATCGCATTGTTTCAATTTTCACAAGAATTGCCAAATGGTATGTGTATTAACCATGTGACAAACACAACAGGGATAGAGAGACAGAAATCGGGCTGCCAAGTACCTGTTCTTCTTTTTTTGTTGTTGGAAAAATTACAATAGTGTACAAAGAGAAAAATTACAAAAATATATAAAGTTATCGTTTGACATAGATTTTTTTAATTAATTTTTTAATACTTTTTAAATTATTTTAACTTGATATTAAAAGTTTATTTGATTTGATTTTTCAATTTCTATAAAAAAATAAAATAATTATAATTTAAATTTGATAGTTTATCTTAGGATAAATTACACTAATACCCATTGAGATTTATGTTTATTATAGTTTCCTTTTCACCTTTTGGAAATTACATCTCCCTTTTGAGGTTTAAAGTTTCATTACAGATTCCCCCATTCAGCAATTTAATTTTTTTAAATACCAATTTTACCCTCATTGGGTAAATTACATTGACACCCCTCACATTTTAAAAATTACAATCCTCTTCCTAAGGTTTAAAGTAGCATTACCAATTGCCCTCTCGGTTAGTATTAGTTGGAAAAAAATTTAATTAAAAACAAAATTAATTGGAAAAAAAAATTATTTGAAAAAAAATTAATTGAAAACAATTTTTGTTAGTAAAGTTTTTAAATTTCTGTTTAAAAACCAACGTAAGCTCATTTTTCAAATTTATGCTTTTTTTCTCAAATTTACAAACTAAAACAACTATTTATAAATCACAAAAAATTATCAAATAAGTTTTTGTAACAGTTTTAAAAAATTTTGTAAATATAAATTGAAAACTGAAAACGAAATGGTTACCAAACAGGTTTGATAATAAAAATGTCGTAAAATTAACAAATAATTAAATAAGTTATCAACGTAAAAAATGACTTATTAAAAGATTTTTAGACTATGTATGGTTTGATTTTTAGAATTTTTTTTAAAAATTAAAAATTAATTTGGTTAAGAAATAAAAAGAAAAAATAATTATCATTTTTATATAATTACATTGAAACAGCTATACAATTTGTAAAAAATTATTTCTAACCACTCGAAAGATAAAAATTATATAAAAATGATAATTATTTTTTATTTTTTATTTCTTAACCAAATTAATTTTTAATTTTTAATTTTTTTTCTAAAAATCAAACCATACATAGCCTAAGAATCTGTTGATAAGTCATTTCTTACGTTGGTAACTTATTTAATTATTTGTTAATTTTACAACATTTTTAACATCAAGCCTGTTTAGTAACCATTTTATTTTTAGTTTTCAATTTATATTTACAAAAACTTAAAAAATTGTCATAAAAACTTATTTGATAATTTTTTTAATTTATAAATGATTGTCTCAGTTTATAAATTTGAGGAAAAAATGTAAATTCAAAAAATGAGCTTACATTGATTTTTAAAACGAAATTTAAAAACTTTATTAACAATTTTTTTTTCAATTAATTTTTTTAAAATATTTTTTTTTCCAATTAATTTTTTTTAATGAATTTTTTTTTTCAACTAATACTAACAGAGAGGACAATTGGTAATGGTACTTTAAACCTTAGAGAGAAGATTATAATTTCTAAAATGTGAAGAGGGGTGTCAATGTAATTTACCCAATGAAGGTAAAATTGGTATTTAAAAAAATTAAATTGCTGAAGGGGAGAATCTGTAATGAAACTTTAAACCTCAGAGGGAGATGTAATTTTCAAAATGTGAGGGAGAAACTGTAATAAATATAAATCTCAGGGGGTGTCAGTGTAATTTACCCTTAATTTTTTAATTTAATTTGAATGTGAAATTTAAACCAAAAATCTATTGCTAAACGAAACAAAAATTTAAGTGATTCTATAATAAAATATAAATACTTATGGGGATATAAGTGGGGGTGTTAGGATGACCCCCACTGAGGTCCTAGCATAATTAGAGATAATATGATTCAAAATAAATTAAAAATTATTTTTTTTATTTTTTATTTTAGATGTCGCAAATGATCCCTTTACCTCCCTTCATATTTTTTTTTTTTAAAAAAGAGCCTGGCTTTGGTTCAGTTTACCATCGAATTGAATCGTGTTATTGGACCTGTGGAGGCTCACCACGGGTCTTATTTTGAAAATCTGAACCGTTAATGTGTAGAACTCTTCAAGTATTATATGCGTGTAAAAAATTACATTGATCGAATATCGATAATTATGTGATCAAATCAGTTTTGTATAAAAAAAAAGACGGTGAATAAATTAACGGTTGACAAAAAAACTGATTTGATCACATAACTATCGATATCCGATTAATGTAATTTTTTACAAGCATATAAAACTCAAAAAATTTTACACATTGAACAATTCAAATTTTCAAAACAGGACCCATAATAAATCACTACAAACCCAACAGCATAGTCCAGTCTCACGATAGATTGGACCAAAGCCAGGCTCTTAAAAAAATTCCCCTTTGTTGTTTTTTCCCACTCTTCCCCCACTGTGTCTAACGTTAAATCACATCATTTCATTTCAGATTTCAGAGCATCCCCCGCCATCTTCTCTCTCCTCCCCCTTCTCTCTCTCTTGCTCCCACCTTTTGCCCTTCTCTCCTTCCTCTGTCTTTCACTCTCTCTTTATCTCTCTGTATTACTATCTACTCTTGCTCTGTACATGTTCATTTCCTTGCTCCTTTTTCTCTTACCTTTCTTGTTTTCTTTTTAAGCTATAAAAAAAAAACCCAATGTACTTTTTGCTCTGTTTGTTTGTGAGGAATTAAAGAGAGAAGGAACCAATACTTGTTCTAGTGTTGTAGAAACTCAAAAGCAACAGTCTTTTTACTCCCATTAGGAAAGAGATCTTTCATTTTCAAACTACACTCACAGAAATGACTAAGGATGAAGATTTTAAGCTCCTCAAGATCCAGGTTTTGCTCTCTATAAACGCATTCTCTTTCTGTCTTTAACCCTTTTCATGGATTTTTTTTTCTTTTTTATTTTCTGGGAAAGTTTACAAACTCCAGGAAAGTTGGGTGTTGTACTTTTCCCTAAAATCTCTCTGTTTTGTTGTTGTTTTCTCTCTATTATCTATTTGTTTAAATTTTTTTATTATTTTTTTTTACAGACTTGTGTGCTCAGAGTGAACCTACACTGTGATGGGTGTAAGCAGAAAGTTAAGAAACTGCTTCAGAGGATTGAAGGTGCCCACTTTCTCACAATTTTTTCTATTGCTTTGAACTAGTGTTGCTTTTGCTGTTGACTATGAATGGCTTTGCTTTAACTCTCTTTTTTCTTGTTGATCTTTTTTTCCATAAGTGGCTCTATTTTCAAGTTTTCTTTGTTTTTGCTTTTTCTGTTTTTTTTTTGAAAAAAAAAAAAAATGCTTCAGAGGATTGAAGGTGCCCACTTCCTCACAATTTTTTCTATTCTTGCTTTGAACTAGTGTTGCTTTTGCTGTTGACTATGAATGGCTTTGTTTTAACTCTCTTTTTTCTAGCTGATCTTTTTTCCATAAGTGGCTCTATTTTCAGGTTTTCTTTGTTTTTGCTTTTTCTTTTTTTTTTGTCGTCAAAAATGTTTTGGAGTTTTTTATTTGTAAGCACTCTAATAGCAGGTTCATCTGATGTGATATTTTAATCTTATTTTATTTATTTATTTATGACTTTTCACCTCACTAAAACTTAGAATTATTTTGAGAAGATGGTTATAATTAATTTTTTGATAAAAAGATACTCATAAATAATTTTTTTGTGAGAAAAGAAATAAGTTATAATCTAAAAAGTGAATTATAACTCACTTCCCAAAAGAAGCCTTAATTAAAACTCTAATTTTAAATAGGTGTATCATTGGTTTTTTTTTTTTCTTTCAGAATGCCCGTGGGGAGTTGCGAGGGCATACTTGTCATCAATCACAAATTTTTATATCCTTTCTTATTTAGGATTGGTTTGACATGTTTGAAAAAATCAAAAAGTCAAAAAATCACTATACTATTTAAGTTATATCATCTTATTTAAGTCACATCACCTCTCTAACACATCACTTTAACTCAACTCATATTTCATAAAAAGTCAAAAAGTACACTTATTTAAATCATCCTAAACAACCCCTAAAATCACCCAACATAAAATGATATTTTGAGAAAATAGTAAAAAATTGATTTTTTAAATTTTTTTAATGTAAAAAAATAAAGAAGTAATGTGACTAAAAAAATTAAAAAATCAAAAAATTAACTTTTTACCACGTTGCCAAAACGCCTCAAAATTATAGACCCCGCATCTTTTATCAATCACAAAAGATATTTTGTGTTTTGAAATAAATTTTTAAAAAAGTTTTTTAGGAAGAGAGTTTAGAAATTTTTTTTATTTATTTAGTTGTATATTTTGAAAATAATGTTAGAGTTTGAGAATTTGAGATGATTTGTTATTTTGTTATAGTTGAGTTGATGGGTGTGAGAGAAAAAATGATTGAGAAGGAAAGAGGAAAGAGTAGAGAGGAGAGAGAAAAAGTAATTGATTGACATGTAGAAGAGAGAAGTGATTTTAAGGCTTGGTTTGAGGTGTTTAAAAAAATTCAAAAAGTCAAAAAGTTACAAAAAAAAGTCAAAAAGTCATCATTATTCACAAATTAAAGGGTTGTTTGGGGTGTCCTAAATAAGTGTAGTTTTTGTTATTTTAGACTAAAAAATTGAGAAAAAAAAGATGTATGTTTGAATTAATTTTTTGACTTTTTACGAAAAAATGTGTATTAAAAAATTGTATAAATAAATGTATAGGAGAAGTTAGTGAAGTAGCCCGTACACTTTGGGCAGTGTAGTGGGTTGGTTAGGAGATGAGAAATGATTGCCTCCTTTTCGGACTTGAATTGGATGGTGTTGTTCGGCCCATGGGAGCCTATTTGATCGTGTTAGTTTTTTTTGTCAACTGTTAACTATAACATCATCTATTTTTTATACAAAACTGATTTGATCATGTAGTTAGCGATATTCAATCAACGTGATTATTTACAGGCATATAATACTAGGCGAGTTCTACATATTGAACGGTTTGGATTATCAAAACGGGATCCGTGGTGGGCCCTCACGGGCCCAACATTACCATCCAACTTAGTGAATATATATATATAATTTTTTTTTTATTTCATTGTACTATCTTTTCACGTCAATATCTAAAGTGGTGTAAAGTTTGTTTGTATTAAAATATTATATATATTAATTTTTACATATTTTTAATTTGTGAATAGTGATGACTTTTTGACCTTTTTTTTTTTTGGTAACTTTTTGACTTTTTAAATTTTTTAAAACACTCCAAACTAGGCCTAAAAATATAAAAAAATTAATATACATAATAATTTAATATAAACCAACTTTACACCACTTTACGTACTGACGTGAAAGGAGAGTACAATAAAAGGAACAAAAAAAAAAATTACATATATATATTCACTAAGTTGGATGGTTATGTTGGGCCGGTGAGGGTCCACCACGAGTTCTGTTTTGATAATCCCAACCGTTTTAATATGTAAAACCCATCCAGTACTATATGCGTGTAAAAAATCACGTTTATCGGATATCGCTAATTACATGATCAAATCAATTTTGTATAAAAAATGAATGGTGTTATAGTTAACAATTAACAAAAAAAACTAACACGATCAGATAGCTATCGATATTCAATCAACGTGATTTTTTACAAGCATATAGTACTCAACGAGTTCTACACATTGAATGGTTTTGATTAGAAAAACAAACCTGTAGTGGTTCCTCATGGGCCGAACGACACCATCCAATTTAAACCCGAAAAAGTGCACTTATTTAGGACATTTTAAAAATTTGAACTAAATAAAATTAAATTTTTTTTTTTTTCACAAATTATATCTTGAAATACCAAACAAACCGAAAATCTTTGGGCAGACCAATATATTACTTTTCTTCATATCCAGTTATGCTGACTAATGGGTGGAGCTTTTTTATTTTTGGGAAAGAGGGCTGAGATATGTCTGGTAGAAAGTAACCAATGCGATTCAAATATTTTTGTTAACCCTTAGTTGTTAAAAAGTTTAAAATAGTTGTATATAATGTATAAAAAGGTACAATTATTTTAAATTTTGTTAATTAAGAAAAGTTCTTTAATAATTTTGGAGCAAGTCTATGTGATGTTCTAACTTGATTTTCATTAATCAATACAATGGGATACAATACTTTTTATTTGGTTGATGGCATGATTGTTTGGTAATTTTGGAGTATTCCTCTATTCCATTTATTACTTGACAATTGTCAAGTTGTATCTCAAGCCATCAAAAAGTATTGATATTACTATTTTAACCAATGAAAATCAAGTTGGGACACCATATAAATTTATTCCAAAACTACTAAATAATTTTTTTTGGTTTATGGGCGACAACCTAACAAGTGTCATGTATTGGATGGTTTCAAGCATTGCTTTAAGACCACCGTTTGGGAACTTGGGGCTGGTTTGGTAAGTGTAAAAAAAGTCAAAAAGTCAAAAGTTATCAAAAAAGTTAAAAAGTTATTACTATTCACAAAAAAATATATATATATAAAAAAATTAATATACAAATATTAAAATATAAATTAACCTTTTGGCCTATCAATGTTTGACGTCAAGCCAACTGCAAGGAAAGAGAAAAAAAAAATTTACATATGTACATTTACTAAGTTGGATGGTAAAGTTGGGCTTGTGGGGCCCAATATGGGTCCCCTTTTGATAATTCGAACCGTTCAAGATGTAGCACTCGTCTAGTACTATATGCTTGTAAAAAATCACGTCTATCGGATATCGCTAACTACATGATCAAATCAGTTTTGTATAAAAATTGGATGGTGTTATAGTTAATAGTTGACTAAAAAAACTAACATGATTAGATAGCTATCGATATTCAATTAATGTGATTTTTTACAAACATATAGTACTCGACGAGTTTTACGTATTCAACAGTTCCTATTAAAAAAATAGGACCCGTGGTGGGCCCCCACGGGCCGAACAACACCGTCCAATCAAAGCTCGAAAAGGAGGCAATTTTTTCTCATGTATTCATCTAGCCGACTGACTGTCAATTCGTACGGTGTACTAAACTATCTTCTCCTACATACTTATTTATATAATTTTTTAATACACATTTTTTTATAAAAAGTTAACCCCAAACATTCATATATTTTTTTTTCAATTTTTGAGTCTAAAAAGGCAAAAAAATACATTTATTTAGGACACAGCAAACTATTCCTTTAAAAGTTAGTTTTTTGACTTTCTTTCTTTATTTATTTTTTAAAAAAAAGTGTAAAAAAAGTAAAAAGGTGATTTGATCTAAAATAAATTAAAAGTCAAAAATTAACTTTTTACTTTACTATCTTCCCAAATTGGCCCCAAATAATCACTCATTAACCAGTGTCATGCCGGTTAACTAAACTCCTCAAAATTTTGTTTTCAAATTTGGTCACTCTAGGCTTTACTTGAAGAAAATTGCTATCCACTGATATTCCTTCCTTTGGATCTCACGAAACCAGCTGTTGCTTTGGCCAAAGTAATCTATGCTTCTCAATAGCTGTTTCTATGAAGGCCATGATTTCGTATCTAAATGGGAGAGTGATAAAATGTTAAAGACAAATATTTTTACGGAGTTGTTTGGGGTGTTCTAAATAAGTGCACTTTTTATTTTTTTAGACTAAAAAGTTGAGAAAAAAAATATGGATATTTAAGTTAACTTTTTGACTTTTTATGAAAAAATGTGTATTAAAAAATTATATAAATAAGTGTGTAAGAGAAGATAGTGTAGTACACCGTACGGATTGACAGTCAGTCGGCTGGGTGAATACATGGAAAAAAATTACCTTCTTTTTGGGCTTTTGATTAGACGGTGTTGTTCGCTCCGTGGGGGCCCACCACGGTTCCCGTTTTTCTAATCGGAACCGTTCAATGTGTAGAACTTGTCGAGTACTATAAGCTTGTAAAACATCACGTTGATTGGATATCGATAGCTATTTGATCGTGTTAGTTTTTTTCGTCAACTGTTAACTATAACACCTTGCAATTTTTATACAAAACTGATTTGATCATGTAGTTAGTGATATCCGATAGACATGATTTTTTACAGACTTATAGTACTAGATGAGTTCTACATCTTGAACGGTTTGAATTATTAAAACAAGACCCATGGTGGACCCCACGGGCCCAACTTTACCATCCAACTTAGTGAATGTACACAATCAATATATATATTTTTTTCCTTTCACTGAAGCTGGCCTGACGTCAGTACATTAATGGGAGAAAAAGTTGATTTGTATATAATATTTGTATATCAAATTTTTTATATTTTTTTTTATGGATAGTGATAATTTTTTAATTTTTTTGATAACTTTTTAATTTTTTTTACGTTTGCCAAACCAGCACTTAACACACTTGTAAGATTATTAGTAAAACTGATGGTCTTACTTTAGCACTAACAAATATACCAATAATTTATTTTGAGATTGTGTCCGGTTAGTATGTTTGTTGGAAAGGCTGAGAAGTTTTGATGATTCGTAATGTTTGCTGAAAATTTAAAAATAATACCCATTTTAGCCATTTGGCAAGTGGATTTTTTTGGCTTTTAAGTTTATTTCAAAAAGACAAAATAGGTAAAAAAGTCCATAAGATAAAATATTACATTTAAATCATAATTATTTCTTTTTTTTTTTCACAAAAAAAAAAAAAAAACCAAAATAGCCAACCCAAGAGTGTTTTGGGAAAATAGTTAAAAGTTGGTTTTTTTTTGAAAAAAAATTTGTTAAAAATATGAGAGATGATGCGACTCAAAATGGGTTAAAAGTTGGAAATGGCTTTTAATCCATTTCCCAAGAGGCCAAATTTTTTTTAACCTTATGCTAAAATAATTAAAAAATCAAAAAATCAAAAAATTAACCTACTTTTCAAACGAAGTCTCGTATAAATAAAATACTGTTCTTCAACTAGAACTTGTTTCCCCAAGGCTTGGTTTGGGAACTCCTATAATAGTATTATAAAATCACTAAAAAGACAGTTTTTTTTCATTTCCTATTTAAAAAAAAAAATAAAAAAAAAAAAACCGAAAAGTTACTAATAAAGTAGCCTATTCCCAGTGTAATTTTTTTTTTGATTTTGATCTCATCTGTTTTTCCTTTGTTCTTGCCAAATGTTTTGTGCTTTCTTATTTCTTCTATTCATCACTTGTTTTTACCCCCAATTTTTTTCATAGGTGTTTACCAAGTAAAAATAGAGGCAGAGCAACAGAAAGTCACAGTTTCAGGAACTGTAGACTCTGCAACTTTGATCAAGAAACTGGTTAGAGCTGGTAAACATGCTGAGCTTTGGTCTCACAAAAACAACCAAAACCAAAACCAAAAACAGAAATCCAACTCAATCAGAGATGACAAAAACAACAACAACAACAACAACAAAACCCAAAAACAAGGTCTGGTTAAAGGCCTTGAAGCTTTCAAGAACCAGCAAAAGTTCCCTACATTATTCAGCTCGGAAGACGATGAGTATTTGGATGATGAGGAAGAAGATGATGAAGAAGATGAGCTAAGGTTTCTCAGAGCGAAAGCAAACCAACTGAGTCTGCTCAGGCAACAACAACAGGCCATGGAAGCAATGAATGCGAGGAAAGGTGTGGGGTCTATTGCTGCAAATTCTAACAATGGTAATAAGATGAACAACGGTGGTGGAAAGAAAGGGAATCCAAATCAGAACATGGGAATTGATCAGAAAACATTGGCAGCATTGAAGATGAACAATGTCCATTTGGGTGGAGGAGGGAATGTGAATGCAGGGGAGGCTAAAAAGGCAAGTGACATCAATGCTATGACGAGTCTTGCTGGTTTTCATGGAAATGGAGGTAATAACGTTGAGTTTTTTTTAGCATTGTTGGAATACTAACAAACAAACGTATCGACAAATATATCAATTAGAACATAATTAGTTAAAGACTCCACGTCAACTGAGGAATCCACATTAAAGTCTAATGTCTTAATTGGTATATTTATTAATGTGACTTTTCATGTTCTAGCAATACCAATTTTTTTTTTATTAATTTTTTTTGAAGGCACACCTTTTGATAAGGAATTATGTCTTTTTAAACATAATTCCTTGTTTTGTAAAGACGAGTTTGATTTTGTTCACACAACTTGTTAGGTGTGTCAATAAAATATGTATTTTGATTTGTCTAAAATTATAGAGCTCACAATACATTTTTTTATGGAGCTCACATTTTTAAACTAATGATATAATGTATGTTATTCATTTTTAAAATATGATTTCACATTGTGTAAATTTTTTATTTTTTTCTCTAGAAAGTTAAATAACCTCAATAATGTTCTTTAGAATTTCAAAAATATGTTTGACAAAAACATTTGGATTCAGTAAGAAAAGTCTAATGTTGGTGCTGCTGCTTTAGGAGGCAATTCCAATGGAATGGGAGGGTTTCAAGTCCAGCCAAACAATGGATTCCAAGGGGGAGCTTCTTCTTTTCCAACTGGTGGTTTAGCAACTGGTCAACATCAAACCCCATTAATGATGAACATGAGTGGGCATCATCATCATAATCAGCAGTACAATGACAACTCATCCTCATCATCAATGTTGATGAACTTGCAGAACAGGCATGCCATGCAACAACCCCAGATGATGTACCAAAGGTCTCCTTACATTCCTCCTACCACTGCTTATTACTATAATAATCATAATAACTATGGCTCACCATTAGGCTCATACACCCCCACCACCTCCTACACTGACCCCAATTATTACCCTAATGCTAATGATCATCACTCTACTACTCAAATGTTAAGTGATGACAACGTAAGTAGCTGTTCAGTCATGTAATAGAGAGAGAGGTCATAACTTGTAGTAAGTGAAGTGGGTTGGTTTTGACAGTGTTGTGTAGTATGTGGCTTTTATTGTGAAGTTGTTGAATTGATACTTCTTTTATTAGATCAGTTGTGTCTTTGTTTCAGATATGTGGCTTGATTTGTGGTTTGTGTGCTTTAATATAACATTTATAAAAACTTGGGAGTAATTGTGTTTAAGTGGTGATAATTTTGTTTCAGAGAGGTGCAAGTGAGGATTATATTTCATGTTAAAATTTTGCTAAAAGACTCATTTTTATTTTTACAAAAGTTGCAACTATTCCATTGGCAGCCATGGAGTTTAGGGTTTAAAATTATGATTTAGGGAGTTCTGGGTTTGGTTTAGACTTTTGCTGGTAGTAGTTGGGGTGTAAGTGCTGTTTTTATTTAGTCTAATCTAATCTAATCTAATATAATTAGTTTTTAAAAGTTCTTGTTATTTGTAGTTGTCTTTGTAATATAGATAATGAACTTTAGAATAGAGGACTTTTCTTAAGTGTGCAAGGCACATGGTATGCAACCCATTTACGCATTTCTGTTTGTCTTCTGTTTTATGTTTATATCTTACACTTACACTCTTTGTGTTGGTTGCATATGGTGTGCAACCTTAAGGGTTGCACACCATAACAGGACCCTAGAATAAAATGAGTATTGAACAATGCACACCTTTGTAAATATATTGTATAGATAATTTAGTAAAATTGTAAACAAAATATAGCATATATCAACTTTAAAAGTCAAATAAATAAGCTCTTAAATTCGTAATGTTGAAAAAAAAGAAAAAAAAGAAGAAAAGGAAAGAGTGCTAAAAAAGAAAAGAAAAAACCGAATAAAGAGTTTTTGAGATTGAAGGATCTTCTAGAGTTTTTTTTTCCCTAAAGTTTCCTAGAGTGGTGCATTGTGTGGTTGAGATTTAATGACATGTCACATCAATTTTTCAGCATTAAATCTCAACCACACAATACACCACTTTAGAAAACTTTAGGAAAAAAACACTCTAGAGGATCCTTGGTGGATTTCCTATGTAGTGAACATCTTGCATAATAAGAAAGATAATATTATTCATAAGAATCATACATGATTCATGTAGAAAATGTGAAATTTATTTTGTAGGAAAGTGAAATTTATCTTAATATTTCGATCCATATAGAAATTGCATATGTAATTTCTTGATATTTATAGACCCATTATTATGAGTATTCAACTTCACTATTGATTTACATTATTAAAATCTTTTATACGAATCATAAGTAGTTTTATATTAAAATTTATCGAAGAATTAATATAATGAACTTATTTTTGCACCATTAAGTTCTGATCATGATATTTGACCATCATTTGATTTATCTTTTTATTATTGTGAGTAATGTGTGTATCCGAGTAAAAAATAGAAAATAATAATTTTTTTTATGCAACCACATCGAATCATAGAGAGACAATGAAAAGAATGCCTTGAAGACAGAATCTGTTTATATAGCAAACCATGTATATATATATATAAATAAAAGCATGTCAATTGTAAGTTGTAACTGGTGTACTAGTTTGAGTCTAAATTTAAGGGGTACTTACATATAGGTCCTATTAACTAGACTTATTTACCTACAGGTCCTAACTAATAAATTTAACACTATAAAAATAAAAGATTGATAAATTTATCACTATAAATTTATTCATAAAAACAAAGAGACTGATAAATTTATCACTATAAATTTATTCATAAAAATAAAAGACTGATAAATTTATCTTTATCACTTAATAAATTTATCAATAGGACTTAATGGGTAATAAGTCTCAAAAGTAGGACCTATTGGTAGTTTACCCTAAATTTAACCCTTTTTAGTTTATATTATATATATAGGTGTTGTTTGGCATGAAAGTTGGGTTAACTTTTTGGCTAAATTAGTCACAACAAGACAAAATAGACTAAAAAGAATTATGACAAAATATCACATTTAAATCATAATCATTACATTTTTTTCTCTTGTAAAAGTTATAAAAGCTAAAAAAGCCAGCCCAAACAAACTTTTTAATCGGGGCTAAAATATCCAAAAAGTCCACTCATATTTTTTTGGCTCAATTTGAGAGGAGATATAAACATAGACCTATTTAATTAAAAATAATGTTTTAACCAAACATTATTTGGTTCAAACTCCAACATCAAACTAATTTTTTTTAAAATAATAATAAATACAAATATATAAAAGAAAAAGAAACTTTCAATCTTTTTAGTAACTACAAATAAATTTAAATTTTGAATTTCAATATGATTATAGAATAAATTATATATTTGTAAATGATTAAATTTGGGAGTCTAATTTCTCATTCACTCTTTGAATAAATGAATGTTTTTTGCAAATGTAGTTACCGTACCATGGTTTCAAACAAACTTGAAACTCATTTCGAATCTAATTTTTTTGGAGTGTTTGAGAAACTCTCTGACCAATCACACTGAGGATGTACTATTCGTCAGTGGTGATGTGGTGCTTGTCGTAATAGCTCTTGAATCGGATGACGATATCGATACCACCACCTCTGAACCTTGCTGTAACTCCTTGTCGTTGACAAATTGCCTTCATTTAATGCACAACTTCCTCTCCGCTGATTCACAATCGTGTCATCTCCATTCATTGCAGCCCACCAAGACATTTCACATTCACTTGAGATCTGAATTCCGACCATTGTCAGAGGCAATTAGTTGATGCAATTTCCTTCAACAACTTTTGATACACATCATGACTATAATATTCTAACTAATTTTATTAGTATTAACCGAACCCTCATCAACTAATTTGCAACCTATGCTATACCTTCAACTATTTTATTTCTTCATATTCAACAAAGGTGTTTTTATTTATTTATTTTATGTGGTGAAATGGGTGAGAAATGGGTGTATGGCAAGGAATAATTCTGCGTTACCCATGGGTGAGGGAAGAAAGGGCAACAACGGGGCGAGATGTTGTTGAACATGATACTTATGAGAAATAAAACAATTCACTCTGTTTGGTTTTCATTTTCAAAATTTATTTTTTAGAAAATTTTACTTTTTTGTTTTTCATATATTTTTATTTTCTCTAAATTTTTTAAAAATAATTTTTAAACACACTTAACATAAATATACTTAAAAAGTATAATATTTGTGAAAAAAATCTTTAAAAAATTTACTAAATACCAAAAATATAAACAAAATACAAAAATTCAGTACATTTTTTTTTTTGTATTTTTGTGTATTTATTTATTTATTTATTTTTTGCAAATATTTTGCTATTTAGATACATCTAAGTAAGGTGCATCTAAAAAAGTAAAAAAAAAAAAACTTAAATTTTAAAAAATATTCACTAAAAATAAAAAAACTCAATTTTTAGAAAATTGAATTCAAAAAATTGGAACCAAACAAAATGATTATTTATTTATTTATTTATTTTCAATACAATTTAAACCGTTAAATAGACGAAATGATGAAATGACATCATCTCATTTACAAGAATGGATAGTCCAATTTTTTGGTAAACTACAGATAAACCACTATCTTGTTATGGTAGTAGATAGGTGAAATCAACGATTTGTACATGCATTTTTATTCTAATGTAATGCTTGCTGTTTCATTCAAATCCAATTATAAAGAGGATAATTTCGAAATAGAAGAAAAGTGGCAAAGTAGTAGAATTATTAAAAAAATAATCATATTATGATGTTTGAAGGTGTAGAAGAAAAGTAATAGAATTATTAAAAAAAATAAACACATTACAATATTTAAAGGTTTCATGCTTGCCGTTTCATTCAATTCCAATTATAAGGAGGGTATTTTCGAAATAGAAGAAAAGTAGAAAAGTAATAGAATTATTAAAAAAATAATCATCTATACTATATATATAATAGAATGTAGTGTTGTTTCAAAAGCTTTCAAAATACCATTCTAAAATTCTCATAAATTTGAAAAATACGTGGCAACTCTCTTTTGAGTTTATAGCTCTTTTCCTTCCCTCTCACAAACTTTCATAACAATAAAAACTCCTACTCTTCCACCTTTCTCTCCTACCCTACGTTTCTTCCCTACCCTTAAAGACTTTCACTTTCACTCCCACTCTTCCACTATCCACATCCTATCCATAAAAAGCTGTCAACAAAAAAAATCAAAACATATCCATAAAAAACTGTTACTCTCCCACCTCAAACAAATCTCTTCTACCCTCAAACACTTTCAGTCCCACTCTTCCACTATCCTACAACAGATAGATATAAAAAAAAAAAAAAAACCACCCATCTATCCATATCCCCTTAAACCATTATTTCTAACAATCCACTACTACAAATATATGTACTTCATCAACTTCCTTCATCAGCAGTGAATGCCAGTAGTCAGCCATCGAATGCAAGTCTCAGTTTTTCTTTTTCTTTTTCTTTTGCTTTTGCTTTTGCTTTTGCTTTTGCTTTAATAATTTATTTTTTGTTCCAAGCATTTGAGATTTTGTATTTTGACTACAAAGATTGTAGAAAATTGTAATGTCCATGTCTCTGTTTTTCTTTTTCTTTTGCTCTAATAGTTTGTAGCATATTGTGTCCTTGAGGATATTTCTGGAGTGTTTGTTCCACCAATTTTGAATTTTTATTGAAGACTCAATAGGATATATATAACCCAATCTTCTCTCCGGTTCTATATCTCTCTCCCTCATCTTCATTGAAGAATCCTATAAACACAAATCTCTCCCCTCTGCCCCACTCCATAGAGCTTAATTAAGTGCACATGGCTATTGTTTATGAGGGCAACAAACATGTCTCTGTTTCTCCTTTTCTTATGCTCTGAAAATTGTAGTGCCCATGTCTCTGTTTTTCTTTTTCTTTTGCTCTAATAAATTTTTTTTTTTCCAACTATTTGTGATTTTGTATTTTCATTATAAAGATTGCAGAAAAAGCAAGTGTAATTTACCCATAACTTTACGTACAGACATAGGCAGACCAGTCTAAGAAATCCAGCTGCACTTACGGTTCAAAAATTACAAGCTTAGAATAACATGCACATGGGCTGCTGAAGTTGCAGATTTTGAAACCACAAATCTTTCAAGTTTTAAGAGAATTTCAACTCAAACAACTTTCAAGCACATGGGCTGTTTCTTCTCATTAATGGTGTACTTTTATTATTGAAATACCTTAAATACACTTGCACAAAGACACATTTTTCTATTTATTGAGAAAAGTATGGGTTTGATTTGCTTTAGGAATTTAAATAGTGTTCATATACTTTCGATTTTTGGCAAATTGTAATTTAAATTGTGTTCATATAAATTCTTTTGGTTGCAGTATTGTTCTTTTTTTTTTTTTTTTTTTTGACATGTCTTACTTTGAGATATGGTAGGAAATGGTTTATAACGGTACCACTGTAGATGGTATTATGAGTGTTCTAATCAAAACTTAATCTTTAATGTTTTATTTTGTTTTACAAAATCCAAAATTTATATGTACATACTTGGTTTAAAAATCGGAAATATTATGTTTTGAAATGAAAATTCTACCATATTAGACATGATTTCAATTCTTTTGTTTTTCTTTATAGTTTTTAATTTAAGATTAAAATTTAATTATTTTCATTACTTCTTTAATTTCTTAGCTTGCAAGAATCTATTAAATTTAATACTATATTTTGTTTATGATTTTAGTGGATAAATAATTCAATAAAAAATAAAGTTTAAGATGGTTAAAAGTATATTTTGATAGGTATTCGTAGTGTTCCACCAATAAGATAATGCAAGTTTACCATTATATTAACAATACATGTTAGTTTTATTTTTATTTTATGTTATGAAAATAAAATCAATAATTTTACACATAATACAACTAAATTTATTTTGGGTGGAGTAAGGGGAAATTAATTAATTTTATGTATATTACAAAATCATAACAGGTATTAAGTTATTTGTGCATTAAACTCATAATTTTTTTTTAATTTTTTTTTTTTATAATTTTACACAACTTTTAAATTTACAAATAATACTCTATTTGGTTTAGAGTTTTCAAAAACAATTTTTTGAGTTTTCAATTCGTATTTTTATATTTTAAGTGATTTTTAAAATATTTTTATTTTTATTTTTTAGATCCACTTAATCTTGATATACTTAAAAGATATAAAATTTGTACAAAAATCTTTAAAAGATTTATTGAATACAATAAAATACGAAAATGTATTGAATTTTCTTATATTTGAATTTTTTTTTTTTTTTGGTATTTGGTGAATTTAAAAAAAATTATATAAGTATTATACTTTTTAAGTGTATCTAAATTAGGTATATCTAGAAAATTTTAAAAAACTACGTAAAATGTTAAAAAAATTACTAAAAAATAAAAACTTAATTTTTTAAAAAGTGAGTTAAATCTAAAGTTTTATATAAGAGAAACAAAATGATTAAAAAAAAATGAGTATAATATATATGGACAAAAAATATTTATCCGGTGCATAGCACGGGGTGAACGCTAGTATTATAATATTTGAAAGTGTTTGAATTTCGGAAGATATTTGGTTGTTCGGAAGATGTAAATTGCTGTGTGATAATAAGTTTGGGAGGATATTTTCGTGATACGGAAAATGTAGAAAGCATATTTATTTTTCAGATTTTTAGAATAGTAGTAGAATTTTAAAACTAAATCAACACATATATTTTGCAAATTATTTAAAATGGGTAAATTATTCCAAAATGTTTTTAAAGTTGACAAATGCTAATAGGATATTATTTAGGCCTTGTTTGGCAATTAAAAGGTTTACTCAAAAAATTTAAAAATTATAATAAATTGTCATATCATTTTTTCTATTTTTCTATAGATATTTTTGTAAAAAATAAAAAATTCAATTTTTGGTATTATGATTGAAGTGAAAAGTATTTTGAAAATAAGTTAAATGGTTAAAAAATCTGTAAAAAAATGTTTTATATTTAACAAAATGTTTTTTTTAAAATTTTAAATTTGAGTTCTTAATCTTTGTTATATAAAAAAAATATATATAAAAAACTATAATGAGTGATTAAATTATCATTTGATGTATGGGGTTTGGAGGGCACCACAGCCAACTTAAAACTTGTTTAATTTTGTAGATGAGAGAGACAGGGAGTGACATTGGTTTCTGTTAGGAAAATGTCTCGTAACTTAAATTTTGTGGCTCAAAAATGGCTCAAATGGCCAAAACGACGTCGTTTTGGCCATTTTTATGTTGTTCTGTACTCAAAACGACGTCGTTTTAGCTATTTGAGCTACTTTTGAGCCACAAAATTTGAATTACGTAGCATTGTCGAGATAATGTGCAGAGAGACATGATAAGATGGTGGAGAATATATAGAAAGGAACACCTGGGAAAAGTCTGCTAATTCAGACTTATTTCGTCAGAATTTTTTTGAATATTATATAATAGAAATTAATTTGTATAATTCAGAGTTTATGCGAAGTGTGTTAAATATCTTAGGACTGATTTGGCACGTTTTAGGAAAGTTAAAAAGTTAAAAAGTTATTATTTTATTTAAATTATAGGACTTTTTTTTAAATGTGTAACCCATTTACGGTTGCACATCATATGCAACCTCACAAAAGGTGTAAGTGTAAGGTGTAAGTGTGAGTATAAGGTGTAAGTGTAAGGTGTAAGGTGTAAGTAGGTTGCACACCATATGCAACCTCAAAAAAGGTGTAAGTATAAGGTGTAATTTTAAGTATAAGGTATAAGTGTAAGGTGTAAGTGTAAGGTGTAAGGTGTAAGTTGCACACCATAACAAGACCCTAAATTATATTATCTTATTTAAGTCACATTACTTTTCTAACACATCATTTTAAACCCAACCTATATTTTATAAAAAATTAAAAAGTACATTTATTTAGATAATTCTAAATAATCTCTAATTTTTAGATAATTTTTAAATTGATAAAAGTGGATTAATAGTAGGACTTTTCTTAAGTGTGCAACCCTCAAGGTTGCACACCATGTGCCACTTACACAAAAAGTGTAAGTGGAAGGTGAAAATAAAAACAGGACTGCAAACAGAAAAGGCGTAAGTGTAAGGCGTAAGTTGCACACCATAACAGTACCCTTAATAGTATTAGTCGGAACACATGTGGTTGACACTGTTGCACAATTTGTTTATTTATTTATTTTTATGTGCGTTGCTGAATCCATTAAAATATGGGGATATAGACATGTTGGGTAGATGCGCACGCGAGTGTCACGTGCACACTGTTAAGTTGGACCACTGCATTGGAGAGATACCCGTGGCACTGTCCCATTGAATAGTCAACTAACAAAAAAAAAAATAAAAAAATAAAAAAATAAAAAAATAAAAAAATAAAAAATAAAAATAAAAAAGGGTGGTGTAAAATCCTTACAACTTTACACTCTTGCCTTTTAACTTCACTCAATAATTCGTTTTGCAACATCTAATTTTAGCTTAAAATAAAAAAAATATTAAATCTTTTTTAAAAAACAAACAAATTGTATAAGAAACTTAAAAATTCTCTTTTCTTTTTATTTTTTTTCCACATTTTTTAGTAAAAGAAATCAAAAAGTCAACTTAAACATATTGGTCATGTTTGGTATGTATTTGTGAAACAATTTTGAAAAATAATTTTTTGAAAATAGTTTACAAATTTTAAAAATTTGTTTAATTATATGTTTTGAATTTTTTTATTTATAATTGAATAGGTGGATGTGAGAGAAAAATTAATTGATTAATGTGTAGGATGTAAGAGAAGGAAGGAGGAGAGAGGAGAGGAAAAAAGTGATTGATTGATTTCTAATAGAGAGAAAAATAATTTTGAATTTTTTTTCCAAAAATTTTCAACCAAATTTTTTTTTAATTTTTAATTTTTTTTTCAAAAATTGTCTCTCAAGAAACAAACCAAACAAAGCTACTAATTTTTTTTACCTCATATTTTAAGTCAACAAACAAAATAGTTACTAACATGTTCCTAAATGAGTCATATTGATTTCCCTTTTAATAAAGTTAAATAGATCGAATTAATGCACATAGTGCAAAAATATAAAAATAAATAACTTAAAGTATACATTCCCATTTAAAAGAAATAATAATATTTTTTTTATTTATATTATAAACAAATTATTGATAAAAAGTAAACTTCAAGTTATATGAATTAAAATATCAAGGCTATTAATTTATCCTAAAAAATAGTACATTTCTATTAGTCATTCAAAAAAAAAAAAAAATACCATAATAATTTTACTTATGCTAAAATTTATATCTTGTACCCTTGATTATCTATCACATGCAATAATTCTATTTATTAAAATACAGGCCAGTATAATTAAAAAAAATAGCTTAGGAGGTTTTTTTTTTTTTTTTTTTCAAACTTTAAGAATGGTTACAGTAATTCACCCTATACAATAGTATAAATACTGATTTTTTTATCATTTTTTTTATTTGTATTATTAGTCTTAGAGGTAATGAGAAATTAATATAGAGTTTTATTTTATTTTTGTGTCCAACGAAAAAAAAAATAAATTGATAACAAATTAAGGGTTTTTCTTTTTTCCTCTTTAGTTCAAAATATTTTATATTAATTTAAGAACAACTAAAATAAATTTTTTAGTTTAAGAACACTAAAGGACAACTGAAATATATTTGTTAGTTTAAGAATACTTTCATTTCCAAAACTATCCTTAGTGTAATTTTTGACAAAACTATCCTTACACCTCGTTTTGGCAAGTGATTTTTTCAGTCAAAAAGTCAAAAAGTCATTAAAAAAATCAAAAAGCTAGCAACTCATACCAAAAAATTAAAGATTCTTTTTTCTCTCTACTTTTTGCACATCTTTTCGTAAAAATCTAAAAAGTCATCCCAAGCATACTAGTTTTTTTTAATTCATATTTTAGCTAAATAACCAAAAAATTATTAAATTAACCTGTTTCCAAACGAGGCTTTAGCGTAATTTTTTCTAACTGCCATTTCCAACCGTCAATGAATGCTTCCAGCCGCTAGCAACAACTTTCAGTTGTCAGTGACCATTTTGCGGTGTCTTTGGTGAAGTGAATTTTCACTAGGGGTGTGCATAATACCGTCGAAACCGCCGAAACCGCCAAAACCGCACCGAGCCGCACCGCCGAGGCAAATTCGTTATTATTTGCCAATCGAACTGCCTGTTTTTGGTAAGAAAAATGGAAAATTCTAGTGACACTTTTATTAATCCGCCGGTTTCTATTTTTCTTCCAAACCGCACCGACCCGCACCGCTATTAAATAATGTTTTATAAGATTCTAAAAATTGTTTTTTACTTAAGTTTGCTTGTTGTTCTATACCTTAGAATATAGTATTACATTACTGCTCGAGGGGAATTCAAGATGTCAGTAATCCAAAATAAAGTTGGATTCCAATTCATTTTTCAATCTTTTTTTTTTTTTTTTTTTTTCTGGCCATGTTGCAAATTTGCATCAGCTCACTTTTCAATCTAAATACTTTTCAATAGTAAACATTTTCAATATATTGTAAACCCTGAATGATATTAATTTTATGTATTGTATTTGATCATTGTAGCTTCCACATAAGCTTGTAATGAACTGATGGCATAGTCGTTGATATTATCATGTTGTTGCTACACTTGCTGCATCAGAAGAAAGCTTCGCAAGATGCTTAACATCACGGTATCTCTCGTCTTTTTTTTACTCTTTGATTTAAGTTTTGTAATTTGAATTATATTTTTTATAAACCGCCAATCCGTCCGAACCGCCAAGGAAAATTCGCCAATGTTTGCCAACCGAACCGCCGGTTTTTGATAAGGAAAATAGCAAATTCTAGTGACACTTTTATCAATCCGCCACCCGCCATACGGTTTCTATTTTTCTCTCAAACCGCACCGATTCGCACCGCGCACACCCCTAATTTTCATTGCGCTAAGTCAGTGCAATTTCATTATTTTCAAAATTGAATTTTTTTAATTAATGGGTAAAAATTAAAATTAAATTGAATTTTGACTGTATTGTTACATTGAAATTTGTTTTGACTTTAATGAAATTTCATTAACTTTAAATTGTTATTATATTAATTTAAATGTAGATTAATTCTGCAAAATTTCACTGACTATATTCAATCAAATATCACTGAATTATCAATGAAATTTCACAACCAAAACCATTGAAATTTCATGGACCTATACTAATCAAATTTGAATAACTAATTTCATCCACACTTAACAAAATTTTAATGTCTTTACATCATTACAATTAAAAGTTTATTATCTTTAATTTCACGGTAAGAAATTTGTTAGAATTAAATTTCTGACAGTGAAATTTTTGTGTGAATTTTTAAATTTCATTCACTATTAGTGAAAGTTCATAAATTTGACATAGTGAAATTTCTTTGTGACATTTTACACTATTCGATAATGAAAACATAATGGTTTGACATAGGAAAAAAACAATAAGAAACAAATGAGAGAGAGAGAGAGAGAGAGAGAGAGAGAGAGAGAGATGGTATAGATTTGGATCAATAGAAGAAGAAAGAGGAATAACAAGATGAAGACGGTAGTGGTGGCAAAACAAATACAACTGAGGTGGTCGGGACATATGCGAACGTTGAACAATGGTAATGACAAACGTTGAGAAACTAGAGTTACGGTAGTGAATTGTGTAAATGTTGATAAATGATTGGAGCCTAAATGTTATATGTTTAGTTCCTTAAAATACATTTTATTAGTTTATTTATTTTTATTATTTTATAATTTTATATATTTTATGTATTTTTATATATTTTGAGTGTTTATATAAAATTAATATAAATAATACATTTTAAATATTATTATATTAAAAAGATGCAAAGTATAATTGTGCACCCACTCCACTCACGCTGCCTCTAACTTATATATATACTGATATATGTCCGTGCCTAAAGGCACGGTGTAAATAATGTTGGGATTAAAATGCAGTTGTAATTTATACATATTATGTTAAAATTTATGAAATCTGTGTCATTTTTTTGATAAAGATACTAAGAAAATATAAAGAAATATTATTCTTCTTAAAGAACTTGCAACAATTTTACTTGTACCACACGTTGTATAGAACTCAAAATAAAATAACAACTCCCTCTAAACAAAATACAGAAATCAGCGCTATTGTATACTCGTTAACTTTCTGTAATAAAAAGAAAAAAAAAATTACTGAACACCGCATAAAGTACACCAACCTGTACTCTGCAATTCCAAACTTAGGGGATTCCAAAACTTCGCACAAAGTTATTCCCAAAGTAACTCAAAATTTACCAACATATATTGTCTTAAGCAAGGCATTTATTTTGTTTTTAAGATTAATCTGTGTTCACCAAAAAAGAAAAAAAAGAGATTTATCCATGTTTATCTTCTCTTTTTTTGTTTTTTTTTTTATTTTTTCAATTTTTTCAATCCTCATTATGCACATTTTCTTTTTGGTTTAAATCTTCAACACATACTTCCAACAATCACCAAAATGTGTAATGGCCAAGCCAACATTTTCTTATGGCGGGAAAAGAAATCTAGTGTATAGTGCATGAGTCGGTCAAACAAGCTGAGAGGGTAATTTATATGAAAATTGAGCCGAGCTAGGTAATGGGCCGTTATGGGCCAACAGTACGAAGGGCTGAGTAAAGAGGTCGTAAAGTTACTCCGGTCCGCAAGAGGCGTAAAGTTACTCCGGTCTGCGAGAAGCCTGAAGTTACTCCGGTCCTAAAGAGCTTACAGGTAAGTTCGGTCGTCACGCACAAAGATATCCCGGTCGGGACTGGAGTATTGGTTATCCCGGTCAAGACATACCATGGTTAGCATTGGGAGAGCCAAAGTAAGAGCAGTGAATAGGAAGAGCCGAGCTAAAGTTATCTCGGTCTAGTCTGCGGCTTAGCATAGCCATGCTTACCTCGGTCATATTGAAGTCTGACTATAGTAAAACCATCTCACTTGGTTTATGCAATGAGGGGGGTGTTGAAGGATAAGCATTATCTTTCAGGAGTATGAATCCTAGGAGGACTCTATATGGAGGAGTAAAAGTCCTACTAGGATTGTGCCACACGGAACCTACAAAAGCTCACAGACATCACCTATGGAGAGGTAACACAATTTTGATTCCCGAATACACAGAGCTTTTTGTCTGTTTGTCTATTCTTGCTGACTTAGGCATCGGAGAGGTATCCGGCACACACCCGCCAGCTAGTTCACGTTTGTGTTTTCAGGGAGTAAAGCGACGTCGTACGGAGGAGCGCAATCTTGATCAACAGGATTATACAAGAAGGTTTATTTCTTTCCCGTACAATTGGCGCCGTCTGTGGGAATAAACAGAACGAACAAAACCTCTTGATTAAGTTTTCCTTGCTAATAAAAAGTAATGGCGCACAATGAAGATTTGCCGCAGTCCGCCATTGATGGACAAACCCTAGAAGGAGGTGGGAGGCGCGAAGGTTTGCCTCCTATCCATCCCATGGCGGACTTGGAGCCCCAACGACATAACCCCAGGAGGGATGCTAGAGGGAGGCGGAATAACAGCCCCCGTCACTCTCGTTCACAAAGTCCTGACAGACAAAGGTGAAGGATTGATCCTCAAGTTCTGGAGGATCGTGTGAAGGAGCAGGATGAATTGATACGACGAATGGCGGCAGACATGGAGATTATGAAGCGCCAGATGAAGGGAAAAGGAGTAGCGATAGGAGAGGAGCGCAAAAGCAGGACACCCCCTCGCCACTCAGAAGACTGTGGTAGGAATACCACACCATTACAAGCAGAGAGTAGAAGCCTCAGGATAGGCGATACTCAATCCAGAACCTCCAGGACTCGTTGCTCCAGGTCTGAGAGAACAAGGACAGAGAGGTCGTATACTGAGGGAAGCACCTATCGGCCCTCGCGCACACACCAGACCTCATCCAGGCAGACGGAGTTGCCAAGATCATCCGACTTACAGACCGTGCTGGAAGAAAGGGCACGATGGAAAGAGGATAATAGGGCGCGCGACCCTCACAGGGTATCTGCCCTTTAGCGGTTGGCTCCTCGGACGCATGGAAGCGTCGAGGTTGGAATGCCATTACCACGACCTGCCTACGAACCTACGGATAAAGCATTAGCGAGGTTGCAGACCTCGTCGTTCGTTCCGGCAATTGAAAACGCGCCCCTACCTTCATGCTTCCTTCAGCCCAAATTCACCACGTACGAGGGGAAGACAGACCCCTACATGCACCTAAGCCACTTCCGCCAGGTTATGGCGGTATATCGACGCAACGAGGCTTTGATGTGCATCCTCTTCCCATCCAGCCTTGGCGACCTAGGCCTGACTTGGTTCGAAAAACTTCCAGAAGGCAGCATAGCTTCCTGGGCGCAATTAGCAGAGGCGTTTGTAACGAGGTTCAGAACGAACACCAAAACGCCTGTCACGACCCCATTCCACCCCTAGTAGAATGGTGCCATGATGGCCAGTAATCCAAGATTACCAAAGGCCAACTTACAAGGATTCACACACAATCAGAGTATACATATGGGGCTTACAAGTGCGGAAGCAATATATACAAATCTAATTAGTCCATAAGAGCTGTGCATAGATCAAATGAAATGACATATATCTTTACATAGCTTTACCACTTAGATACAAACAAAGTAAGGTGCAAAATACATCTTGATCAAAAGGCTTCTCAAGCCGACATATATAAAAGAATTTAACTATAAGCCAAGAAGCATGATCTTCAAGATGTCGTAAAACACGAATCCAAAACACATCGGCAAACACATCGGCAAAACACATCAGCGAAACACATCTAGGCGTCGCCGCCATCCTGCTCATCACCTACATATATATAGAGAGGGTGAGCTTGGATACTCAGTGAATGGTATAAATAATAAAGGGGTTTGCATGACTGATATTCAAGATCTTTAACAAAATGATACATAACATAACCAGTATAAAACCAAGGGATGAACTAAGTCCATCTATCAAATCTTTCAAGCTTCAGGGGGTGCTTACTAGCATCAATATAGTACAAGCGATGACATTCCGGACAAACAAACCCACGCGGTAGAACCGTCGGTGGCAAGGCAAGGCAAGACAAGACAAGACAAGACAAGACAAGGGAAATATCTCAAATCAATGATGTCGTTGCATTATAGTCCCCGGACACTAAGGACTTGTGCTACAAATGCTTAGAGTCCCCTAGCATGTACGGACTTCCAAAGGTTGTGCTACAAATGCTTATAGTCCCCTTAGCACGTACGGACTTCCAAGAATGTCATCAAAACAAGATAATTTTTATTACAACTAGGAATAATCATTCATGCTTACAAATACTTTCCGAACGAGGCAAAACAAGGTTTTATCAAAGCTTTATAACATATCTTTATTAAAAATACCACTCACATAGTTCTTCAAACGTCGGGGTCGAGGCAAGTCCAAGCCCTACAAACACATGGCAAGTTTATTGAATGCACTTTCAAACAAGCTTCACATGCATACAAATGATATCGGCATTCTTCAAAACTAAGTCAAATCGAAACAAAACACTGTTTCTCATCTCGGGAGAACATGCTGGGCATCAACCAGGTCTTGGCCGAGGTCCCACACCTCCTCGCCGAGGTGAGGTCCCGATGGCCACATTCAAGGTAATGAAGTTGGGAAAATCTGGGTTTCCCTCTGCTGAAGAACATGAAGAACATGAGCATGAAGATTATGAAAAACATGAATGCTCAATCACAACTTGCTATTACAAAATCTGAGAATTTCATGCTATGAGTTCGAAAACATGGACCTGGGTACCCATACTCGAAGATCTTATGAAGACAAACACAAAAACATGAATCTTGATGCAAGCTTTCGGATCAAAACAAGACTTTTATTCAAGAACACACGAACACTATTTTCTCTTTCTAAAACCAACTTTAAATCAATGCATGGCACACAGAACAGGTTCGATCATGTAATGCAGCTAGATGATCAATAAGAACAACAAGAGTAAACTAAGATTCTAACCTCAAAACTCGAATCTAACGGCTTAAACTTCAACGATCAAGCTTGGAAGTCTACTTTCTCACTCAAAACTCCTTCTTCCTCTCCTAGAGCTTCTCTCTCCTCAAGAACAAAGACATGATACAAAATGATACATTTCTAGGCTTGCCGGCTGACTTAACACTCAGCCCGGACATGTGGCAACGGTTGGTTGGTTCAACTCAAAAAGGTGACTGATTGAAAAGACAAGACTATGACAAAGTGTGTTCAACAAGCTAGATGGTAAGGCACTCCGGCAAGTAACAATCTCGGCTAAGAGCGAGGCTTCGGCAAGTAAGGTCTCAATGATCTCGGCTAGAAATGACAACACTTGACCTAGTTGTGCCACACCTCGGCCTAGATGTGTCACACCTCGGTCTAGGTCATACCAGTCCAGGGACAAGATCACTTGGGTTCAAGGGTAACATCTCGACCTAGATACTACACATCTCGGCCTTGGTGATGAACACCTCGGCCTAGATAATGACATCTCGGCCAATATGTCAGGGTGCGAGCGGAGGTCAACCAAAGAGATCCCAAGATGGTTCTAAGTGTAAGAGTATCAAAGGAGCGACCTAGGCTTAAGATGACCTCGGCTGAAACACACATCAAACAAAGAATATAGCATACAAGTAACACTTATGCAAGACGAATCAGGGTTTTGCAAATGCAACATATCAAGACAAGATCGTGTAATATATATGCAAGCATGACTAGAGTAAAGTGAGGGTTGTTACAACGCCAGCGGAGATCGACCAGCTTCTCTCCATTGACATGGGCGACAAGAAGACACTTAGATCCAACAATAGTCGCTACTGGGAGACCTTCAACCAGATTGGGGACTGCTCCACCAATCTAGCCATTGCGCAATACAAAAGGGGCCTTCCAGTTGGGAACAGACTAAGGGACTCAATCACTATGACGCCACCTCTAACGATGGAGGCCTTAATGGAAAGAGTGCACCAGCACATTAGGGTAGAAGAGGATGGCGCCCGTGCTAAAGCAAAGTCTAGCACGACCGCAGTACCAGATAAAAAGACCGCGGCAAAGGTCAACGCGGTAGAACGTCCAAACAAAAACGGACGAGGCAGGCGGGACAATGGAGAAGACCAGGATAAAAGATGGTTGAGAATCCGCACTGCCATTACCACGATATTCAAAAAGCCAATCTACCGGATTCTAAGCGAGATACGCAATGAACCTTTCGTCAGATGGCTTGCTAAGCTAGGAGAGGCTCAGAAGGACTACGACGAAAGATCACAGTGCACCTTCCATAAAGAAAAGGGGCACCGCACTGAAAATTGTACACCATTGAGACAGCATCTAGAGGAGTTGGTGGCAGCCGGTCACTTGGACAAATACATTGAAGGAGGGGCGCAACCAGCCCCCCAGAATGATAACCACCCGAACGGAATACCAATCGACGCCCCACCTCAAGGCGTAATCAATGTGATACATGGAATCTTCGAACCTGAGTGTGTATGCGAGCTCAAAGGGTCGATCAAGAAGGCCGAGCACTTAAGGGAGGTACTAAGTGCACAACCTACCATCAAAAAAGGAAAGACAGAGGCCACGAACAACATGTCTTTTTCAGATAGAGACTTGGCGAGGATATATTGTCCCCACAATGATGCCTCGACGGTCAATAGGAGAAACTCCATTCTCCTTAGCCTATGGTATGGAAGCAGTAATCCCACTAGAAGTCGGCCTCCCCACTATTCGAAGCGAAAATTTTGATCCAGACTTAAATGGCAAAGCCGTAGCATTAGAGCTCGACCTTGCGGAAGAAAGAAGAGAAAGAGCACTGGTTCACATTGCCTCATACCAACAAGAGTTATCCAGGAAATACAACAAAACAGTGCATCAAAGGCAATTTAAGATCGGCGATTGGGTGCTGCGCAAAGTGATGGGAAACACCATGGTATCACGAGATGGCAAGTTAGGGCCCAATTGGGAAGGACCTTACAAAGTGGTTGGATTAGCAGGAAAAGGGGCATACCACTTGGAAGATGAGGACGGCAAAGCCATTCCCAGGCCATGGAACACTGCCAATCTCAAATTATTTTATTTTTAACTTTTTTCAAGAATATGTAATTTTCCTTTTCCTTTCTCAATAAAACAAGTAGATTCTTTTTCAGTATAAGTTATTTTCTGTAAAAGATAGTTTTAGTGAGTTAGGAACATTGTAAACTTAGAGGTTGGCTGGATTAAACCAACACCCTTCTTAAGCCCATGATGCGGATCTAGGCTGCAGGACGTTTGGTTGGAATACCCAAACACTTTACTCTAGGTTGGCTGGAAAAAACCAACTTAGAGGTTGGTTGGATTAAACCAACACCCTTCCAAAGTCCAGGATAAGGATCCAGGCTGCAGGACGTTTAGTCAGAATACCCAAACACTTTACTCTAGGTTGGCTGGAGAAAACCAACTTAGAGGTTGGCTGGATTAAACCAACATCCTTCCTAAGCCCAGGATAAGGATCCAGGCTGCATGACGTTTGGTCGGAATACCCAAACACTTTACTCTAGGTTGGCTGGAAAAAACCAACTTAGAGGTTGGCTGGATTAAACCAACACACCTCCTAAGCCCAGGATAAGGATCCAAGCTGCAGGACGTTTGGTCAAAATAACCAAACATTTTTCTAAATTGGCAAGAATAACCAATTTAGAGGTTGGCTGGATTAAACTAACTCTTAGTACTCTTCAACCAATGTAAGGATATCGGCCAAAGAGTGGTTAGCTGGATTAAACCAACTTTTAGTATTCTTCAGCCGAAGTAAGGATATCGGCTAAAGAGTGGTTGGCAGGATTAAACCAACTCTTAGTACTTTTCAGCCGAAGTATGGATATCGGCTAAAGAGTGGTTGGCTGGACTGAGCCAAACTCTTAGTATTCTTCAGCCAAGGTAGGTATCTCGGCTAAAGAGTGGTTGGCAGTTATAATTAGATTGCAAGATCAAGACCAAAATAAGTATCTCGGCAAGTGAATGCTGTACCTCATCCAAGACTTCAGTTAGAAAGTAAAGTACAAACATGGAGATCAACCGAAATAAGAGTTGAACAAAAAGCAGACTTCATTGAAAAATTCAAAACAAGTACAAAGGGTGGGGCCTCAGCCCGGTTACAATTTGCTTCCAAAAACAAAGAAAAGAAAAAAGCAAAAAGAAGAGAAGTACAAAATTAGTTAAACAGATCATCAAGGTCAGCGTCAATATCAACCCGGAGCCCGGTCTCGGTTGGGAGCTCGGTCTCGGCTGGGAGCACGGTTTCAGTCGTCAGCTCGTTGGTCAGGTCTTCCACCATTGACTCCAACCGAACTGACTGATTCACGGGGTCATTGACAGCCAGGGTATCATTGGGCACGGTTTCTTCTTCATCATCTGAATCCTCAAGAAATTGTTGCTGAAGGGTAGCAGCATATTCCGCCATGGAGCTCGGTATGAAGTATGCAGGAGCGTTGAAGACCTCGGTCCCTAGACCGTGACCGAGCTGCTCTACAGCCGCCCTCCACCCACATTTGAAGAAGAGATCCTTGGCAGCTTCATATTGTTTAATGTAAGTCGCCTCCCCCTCCTTGTAACCCCGGAGCTCAGCGTCATCAGCACTCTTTTTCAGCTGCTCTATCTCGGCGTTTTTCTTTCCCTCAAGTTTAGCTAGTTCGCGCAGATATTTGTCTTTTATCACGGCTGCAACTTTTTGTTTTTCTGCTTCAGCTGAGCTAACAAGTCCGGTCAGACGACCGTTCTTGGATTTTAGCTCGGCTATTTGCTGCCTGGCTTGTTCCAGCTTGGCAGTTTTTTCAGTCACTTCGGCCAAGGCTTGCCTTGTAGTCTTGCGAAGTTCAAGCACACGCTTATGAGCAATGTGGCTCTTTTGCATTGCTCACAAAAGGAGGGGAAGACTTGTAATCAAACCGAGGTAAAAGTTGCGCAAATTAGAAAGGTTAACTGAAGAAGCTACTTACAAGCACAATGGATTTCGTGGCCGAACGGATGGCCCTTAGTTCGGTCAGATGTTTGTGGTGCTCCATGTCTGCTGGAAGGCAGACACTCTTGGCAAGGTTAAATGCCATTAAGTGATCTTTTTCAACGACCACTAAGTCAGTGTCCTGAATTTCTCGGTTTTGAAAAGTAATTTTGGGTGCCCACTCGGAGGAGCTGGCTTGGTCAGAGCGCTCCGGTTGCGGGCTCGGTGGAGGGCTTGGTGGAAGAATGGTTTCGTCTTCATCAACAAGGTGCTGCTCGGTTGGGGTAGTCTGGGCACGCTTGCTTGGGCGAGATGAGGATGGTTGTTGAGATGGAAGGGCCACCACGGTTTCCTGAGTCTGGTTTGGTGGTGGCACCTCGGCTCGGTTTGTTTCGGTTAGAAGGGCCCTTACTCTGTTCCTCTTTGCCATCTCTTCTTCAGCAGTTAGAGGGACTAGATTGATCTGGGGCAAGGTTGGGTCCGGTTCAGGTGAAGCTTCCAACAAAAAATCAGTTTCCTTCGCTTTCCGTCGACTGCTATATCGGTATGTCGGTTCAAAGTTCAGTAGCTTGGCCCAACTCCTTTCGGGATATCGCAGTGCGGCGTGGAGTGTGCCCAAATTGGGGTAATTGTAAAGCGACTTGAGGTGGGCTAAATCTGCATAGAGAAGACGAAAGTTAGATCGGTTCAGGAATTGGAGACCGAAATAAAGAGAAGCATGCAAAGAAGCTGAAGTAATTATACCAGGGGTTTCTTTATCCCAGTTTATTCTACGACCAGGGATCTGGGCTTGGTGATCTTCAAAATTCCCAGATACCCAGAAAAAATCATCGTCGTTCAAGTCTTTATCCGGTGTGTCCTTTATTATTTTCTCTTGGCGGTGGCGTATTCTTAGATAATAGACCCAGCCATCTTCTTTTGATCCTATGGAGTATTGATGGAAGAGCTCGGCTAAGCTGAGGTTAATACCAGCTCGGCGGTTCAGCTCGGCTATGCCATTTATTATGCGGTATGAATTTGTGGAAAGTTGGGTAGGACATATCCTAGTTTGCCTAAGGAATTCACAAAGTAAAGGTTGTACAGGGAATTTTAGTCCGGCTTCTACTATGGACAAAAGGGTAAAGGGAACAAAGCCGGGGTTTTCCCATGGTGTGATATCTAGATCGGCTAAGGTGAGGTGAACATCGTCAGGAATGTTATAATCCTTTCGGAATTCAGCCATTGCACCAGGTGAACTAACTAAAAACCTATATTTTCCCATTTGTGTTTTAAGTTATGAATAAATTAAACTGGAGTTAGCTCGGTCACAGAAAGGTGTTGTGTAGCTCGGTTGAGCGCTCAAGGGAGTGCCTGGGCAACCTAAAGTCTGCAAAGTGAAAAAACAGAAGTGTTAAGCACAGATCGTGGGACCGTGCTAAAAGAAATAAAGGCAAGATAAATGTAGTCCTAGCTCGGTTTGAACAAGGGGTTCGATAGCTCGGTTTGTGTAAAGGGTTTTGTTATCCCGGTTTTCTCAAGGGATTGTTATCTCGGTTTGTGCAAAGGGTTTTGTTATCCCGATTTTCTCAAGGGATTGTTATCTCGGTTTGTGCAAGGTTTTTGTTAGCCTGGTTGAGCCTCTAGGGGCAGCGCTCTTAGTTCGGTTTGAACTACGAGGGCTGGTTTAGCCCCAAGTTATAGCTCGGCCTTGATTAAGACTATCAAGCACACTATTACGCAGCCTTAGTACGGTTTGTTAGCTCGGCTAAGATAGATCAAAAGATGGTTTGAGTTGTTAATACTACTGGTATAGCATGAAGTGTTAGTTCGGTTGAATGGTCTGCCTAGATTGACATCAACTACAAACAACTTTTTACTCCGGTTATATCATGATTTTGGATCAAATTCAGCGTTCTACAGGTTATTTCATAAATACAAATGGTTCTAACATGGTGTTTTCAGAAGACGCAAGGTAAGGCAAAAAGTAGAAGTAAAATGTGTTTTGCAAAAACACATAAAACAAATGCTATGGATTAAACAAGTACAAAAACAAAATAAATAGAACAGATTTCTGAAGCCTACTAGGTTGAAAGGAAGGAAATGGAAGTCGTAGCAACGAAGAACACAACAAGCACAGAGTTGAAGAGAAATGGAGGCTCGAAGAGAAAAAAAGGTGAATAGTAAAGTGAATGATTTAGAGCATTAGGGTTTGTTTTTGTGTAGAGAGAAGGACAAAGGCGGGAACTGTTCAAAAAATGCGAGATACGAAGACGGCGTGACAGCTGCCTTCAGCCAATAAAAGTATGCCACGTGTCATTAGAATGAGAAGCGATTCAGTTGCTGTGATTGAAAAGACGTTTTGACCGAACAGGTACAGCCCGGTGTGAATTTAGCTCGGCTGGAAAGGCTAAAAGAGTTTTTAGCTCGGTTGGAAAAGCTTAAAAGCTTAGCTCGGCTGGTAGGCAAAGTAATCCCTATCATGCTGTGCAGATGGAATTAAGGGGCAATTAAGAGGGTAATTTATATGAAAATTGGGCCGAGCTGGGTAATGGGCCATTATGGGCCAACAGTACGAAAGGCTGAGTAAAGAGGTCGTAAAGTTACTCCGGTCCGCAAGAGGCGTAAAGTTACTCCGGTCTGCGAGAAGCCTGAAGTTACTCTGGTCCTAAAGAGCTTATAGGTAAGTTCGGTCGTCACGCACAAAGATATCCCGGTCGGGACCGGAGTATTGGTTATCCCGGTCAAGACATACCATGGTTAGCATTGGGAGAGCCGAAGTAAGAGCAGTGAATAGGAAGAGCCGAGCTAAAGTTATCTCGGTCTAGTCTGCGGCTTAGCATAGCCATGCTTACCTCGGTCATATTGAAGTCTGACCATAGTAAAACCATCTCACTTGGTTTATGCAGTGAGGGGGGTGGTGAAGGATAAGCATTATCTTTCAGGAGTATGAATCCTAGGAGGACTCTATATGGAGGAGTAAAAGTCCTACTAGGATTGTGCCACACGGAACCTACAAAAGCTCACAGACATCACCTATAGAGAGGTAACACAACTTTGATTCCCGAATACACAGAGCTTTTTGTTTATTTGTCTATTCTCGTTGACTTAGGCATTGGAGAGGTATCCGGCACACACCCGCCGGCTAGTTCACGTTTGTGTTTTCAGGGAGTAAAGCGACGTCGTACGGAGGAGCGCAATCTTGATCAACAGGATTATACGAGAATGTTTATTTCTTTCCCGTACATAAGCCATTATATTAGGTTTCTCATAAGTCATACCAATCCATTCTATTTCATTCCATTACTTTACATTCACCAAAACCACTCACAGAAAAGCTACAAAGACTACTACAACATCTTTTACTAAGCTCCATAAGAAAAGAAAGATTGAGAAAAATAATCTTGTGGAAAAAGCAAATGAAAGCAAAAAGTTTGAGCAATGCTATTTTTTTTATCATGGTTTACTGCTCATTAGTCCCATTTTGCTTCCATCTTTTATGCAAATGGAAAGAGAGCTTTGTTTAAAACATAACTACAAAATGGGGGGAGGGAGAAATTTTTTATAAACCCAATAATCACCGAAGACCCAATAAGTAACAGACCAAAAAATTTAACTTTTATCAAAATTATATGAGTAATGAAATAGATGTAATAAAGAAAAATTGTGTGAGAGGGTTTATACCTTTGATTATATCGAGAACCTAGAAATTGATGACCACCAACAAAAAACATAGCACAATACGAAAACAGCATAAAGTAACAAACTAAAACTTGGGAGAAAACTAACAATTAGAGGTAGAAAAGAAATGACATATTTATCAGAACTTTAATGAAAAATATTATCAAAGAAATCAAAAAATTGATGAACTGCAGCAAGAGGAAATCAGATATTAGAAATTGAATTATAGAAATATAACAATCGAAACGAAGGAAAGAAAATAATTAATCAAAATATCATTAATGTTTGTAAACAGTGCAAGGGAAAATATACATGGATGTCCATTATACACGGAGTAAGTAAAAGAAAATAACGGTATCTTAGGTGACTCTGTCAAGGCTCGAATCACTTTCATAGTTCATTATCAAAGAGAATCAACATAGATGTCCATACTCTATAGAGTATAGCATTTTCAAAATGAAAAAATCACACCTAAAACACTAACTAAAGAAAAATTACAAAGATGACTGGAGTGATTGACAGCCAAAAAAAAAAAAAAAGGAACCCCGTCATTCAAATGTAAAGCATTAACCAAATTAAATTGATTCATTAAAATCCCAATTCAACTGAAACACATGCATAACAAAACAAATTAGAAAAAATGTAATTGTTTGAGCTTTAAGCACTACTTGAGTTATTGAGTCTAAAAAAGAAGGGAAAAAAATAATAATAAACAAAGCTCGAAGTATAGTTTCTATCACAACATACCAATCCACATTCTCAAATAATAATAAAAAATTAGGTTTCTTACATATTTGTACTTCAATGGAGGCTCCAATTACCGTCATCGGCCAAGTCTCATTCTACAGGATTTAACCACTGTCATCAACATCTGATTGTAAACCTGACATGGTAGCAAAGTCATGCCACTTGAGAAATAATCAAACCAAGCAACCATATGGATTGAAAAACGTATAGTCAGTTGAGAAAATAAAAAATAGAGGATGTAAATATCACAAATAAATGGCTTAATTTGGGGGTTTTTTTTTTTAAAAAAAGAAAAGAGAATAAGTGGATGACACATGCCGATGGCACTTCTCAACATACTTGAATTCAAATGTGAAACAATAAAATTAAGAATTCAAACACAAAAAAATGATATGTCCAGGTTCAACTCTTAAAAATGAAAGGATTTTCATGCTCACAAAGAGAATAAAAACTAAGGTACATTGTAAAACAAAAAGATGGCATGTTCACAAAGAAAATACAAACTAAGGTACACTCACCCACAACCTGTAGAACATTGTAAAACAAAAAGATTGCATGCTCACAAGGAGAAAACAAACTAAGGTACACTCATCCACAACTGGGGAACATTGTAAAACCTGACATGCATTTGCTAGTGGGTCTAATTTGTCGTTAATTTTTTTATTTTTTAATAAAAGAGAAAATAACATAAGTTATACGCTATTGGCAATTGAGAGAGAAAGAGTGAAAGAGAGTCACCGAAAAACAACTCTATTGAGATTCTAATGATCTGCAAAATAGCATAAGTCACCTCGCAAAAATGGGAGATCACACATCGTTAACAAAATCAAATTGACAACTCATAACAAGGAAAAAAAAATGAAAAAAACCAATTTGATAGTGTTTTTTTGTATTATTTGAAGTCTGCAATATTCTCAAGACACAGAAAAGGGGAAAAAACTCACACACAAATATTATTGTCAACTCGAATTGCTACGGAATTTGTTTCCCAATGGAAGCCAAGCACCCTATAACCAACAAATAACTTCAACTAATAACAATAATAATAATAATAAAAATAATAAATCAACTATTAATAGGTACCAAAGGATATAGTTCAAATTTATCACAATTTTAGCAATAAAACAAACTAATTAATCTAATTACAAACCTAATTAATTAAATCCAGCATAATTAATTACAAATCTAATTAATTAAAGTTTCTAGCAACTTTTCCCATGGTTTCAACATATCCGGCATGACTAACTAATTAAAATACCTGTTTGGGATAACATCTCTACCAAAACCAAGACACTGAAACAGAGCCAGCAACCCACAACCCTAATCTTCTCCATTGTCGTCGTTGAAGTTGTTGCACTGTAACAACCCTCATTTAACTTAGCCATGCTTGCCTACATCTTTGTATGATTTTGTCTCGTCATGTGTATAAATCTTGTTACCTTGTTTAGTCGTGCTTTGTTATGTGTTGCTTGCCTGATCTAGTACCTTGCTTGGTGTGTAGCCGAGGTTGGTTTAGTCTAGTTCGCCTTTGAACCTTTGCACTTAGAACCGTGTTGGAACCACTTGGTTGACCTTCATCTCTACCTCGGCAGGGTTGCCGAGATGTCACTCTTTGGGCCGATGTGTTTAGAGCCATGGCCGAGATGTTTCGCACTTAGTGATTTTGTCCCAGGGCAGACATGACTTAGACCGAGGTGTGGCATACCCAGGCCAAGGTGTGGCACAGCTTAGTCAAGTGTCGTCCTCCCTAGCCGATGTCTTTGTTACCCCCGTTGCCGAAGTTTGACTCTAGCCGATGTCCTTGCTTGCCGATGTGTCTTGCCAT
Source organism: Camellia granthamiana (assembly GCA_036172215.1). Lineage (NCBI taxonomy): Eukaryota > Viridiplantae > Streptophyta > Magnoliopsida > Ericales > Theaceae > Camellia > Camellia granthamiana. The sequence goes on from JAXFYN010000193.1 coordinate 141,508, forward strand.
CTAGCTTATTGAGTACGCTTTGTCAGAGACTTGTCTTATCAATCAGTCACCTTTTTGAGTCAAACCAACCCGGTGTGGTGCCACGTGTCCGAGCTGTGTGTTAAGACAGCCGGCAGGCTTTGAACCAAATCATTTTGTCTCAAATCTTTGTTTTAGAGAGAGAAGCTCTCAAGGGAGAAGGAAGAGTTTTAGAGAGAGAGTAGAGTTCCGAGCTTGATCTTCAAGGATCGAACCGTTGGATTCGAGTTTTGAGGTTTGATTCTTGCTCTCCTCTGTTTGTTCTTATTGTTTACCGAGCTGCATTGCATGATTGGGTTTGTTTTGCACGCCATGCATGGATTGGAGTTGGTTCTTGAAGAGAAAAAAATAATATTCTTGTGTTCTTGAAGAAGATCTTGTTTGATCCGAATGTGTTTGGCAAGAACCACGTTTTGTGTTTGTTTTCACACGATTCCTTGTGAGGGTGCCCAGGTCCATGTTTTTGAACCCTTGGCATGAAATGTCAGTTTTTGAATAAGCAAGTTATGATTTTGGCATGCATGTTTTTGACGTTTTTGGTGATGTCGTCCCTTGCATTCTTCAAAGGGAAACCCAGATTTTTCCCGATTTCGTTTTGTATGTGGCCATCAGGACCACACCTTGGCAAGGAGGTGTGGGACCTCGGCAAGACCTGGATGATACCCAGTGTGTTTTCCCGAAATGGGAAATAACGTTTGACTCCCAACATGTTTCGTTTTGTTATTGACTTGGATTCGGTGAGAGTGTCGAGATCATTGTGCGCATGTAAAGCTTGTTTTGAGAATGTGATTTGTCATGTGATTGTAGGACCTTGATCTTTGCTTTGAGCCTACATCTGAAGACCGAGGTGAGTGGTGCTTTTAATAAAGCTATGTTATACTGTTTTGGATAAACTTTGTCTTGCCTTGTTTTGATAAAAATATTTGATGAGCATGAATGATTAGCCTGTTCCGATGTATCAAGTATAAGCCTTGTTTTGATGTTATCAGTAAAAGTCCCTTGTACTGGAGGACTATAAACTTTTGCAGTACCAAGTATGAAAGTCCCTTGGCTGGAGGACTATAAACTTTCGCAGCACTAAGTGTAAAAGTCCCTTGTACTGGAGGACTATAAACTTTTGCAGTACCAAGTATGGAAGTCCCTTGGCTGGAGGACTCTAAACTTTCGCAGCACCACCTTGTCAAAAAGGGCTACGGGCCTAAGTGACACAGGTTTAGCATGTTAAAAAGGATATGGTCCTTTCTTGAAAAGCTATCGTGTTAAAAAGGGCTACGGGCCTAAGTAACACAAGTCCCTTGTGCTGGAGGACTTTAAACTTTCGCGGTACCCTTGACAAATCGATTACGGATCGTACAGTCCCTTGTTCGCCGATGTTAATAAGCACCCCTTGAGTATTGTAAGACTTGATTGATGAATACGGTTCATCCCTTGACTTGGTAAATCTTGATTTGTATTTCGCCGATGTTGGTAAGCATCCCTTGAGTTTTGTAAGACCTGTTAGATGAATACGGTTCATCCCTCGTTTCGGTAAAGTTTTGATGTGTTTGGTTTGGAAGGACCTCGGCTAATATTCGTATGGTTTGGAATGTTTGTTTTGCTTTGAAGGATTTCGGCTATATTCATGCAAAAACCTTTATTTCTAGTGCCATTCACTGAGTTACAAACTCACCCTCTCTATATATATGTAGGTGATGAGCAGGACGGCGGTGACGCCTAGATGCATTTTGCAAGCTTGTTTTGGATTCTTGACATGTCGGCCTGACTTGTATTTACGTCGGCTGTTTTGTATTTATGTCGGCATTTTTGTATTCTCGTCGGCAAATCTTGAAGATTATGCTTCTTTGGCTTGTAATCAATGTAATTGCATATGTCGGCTTGAGAAGCCTTTTGGTCAAGATGTAATTAGTATTTTGTTATTTGAAGATGAATTGTAAGCCATATTGTACATGTTATTTCATTTGATTTACGCACAGCTCTTATGGACCACTCGCATTTGATTTATTGCTTCCGCATTCGTAAGCCCCCTATGAGTACTCTGTTTGTGTGTGGATTTTGTAAGATGGCCTTCGGTGATCTCGGATTACTGGCCATCACGGCACCATCCTACTAGGGGCGGGCACATATGAAGCAGATCACATAATGGTGCTTAAAGATGGAGCAAAAAAAATATAAAGAGATAGATTAATGGTGCCCGAACAAATAATCCAAGTCAATTAAGAAAAATAACAATTCAGAACATCAGCACTTGTTCTTGAGTACAAAACCCAATAAAAAAAAAATAATTTTGATAAAAATACATTCATAATAGACCTTTCAGTCAAACCCAAAAATGACAATAACCAAAATTTCATTTTCTTTACTTTTGTTGCCACTTTCTCAGCAACCAAAAAGGACATAAATATTTTTGTATAACTACATCTGATAAAAAGAATGGTTTCTATGCTGATAACAAAAAAAAAAAAAAAAAAAAAAAAAAAAAAAAAAAGAAGAAGAAAGAAAAAGAAAATCAAACCCAAACAAAACAGGGGAAGTGTGAGAGGGAGAGGGAGAGGAGGCAAAGATTTATTATCATATCAAAATCCAAAACCCAAATAAAAACCCTAGATTCTCACACCTTCTTCCAAAAAAAAGAACAGGGAGTATAGCTTTCTACCTTGGAGCTGTGTAGAGAAAGAGTTGGTAGAGATTGAGGCAGATGGTAGAAATCACCCCCTCTCAGTGGTGCTATATTCCGTCAGAGCTATATTCCGGAAATCACTACCAGAGATTAAACTTCTAAAGAGACAAAGCTTGACGGAAAGAGGAAGATGTGTGGTGGGAAGAAGAGGTGTGAGAGAGAATGGAGTTTCAAATTTTGAAATCAAAATCAGAGAGAGGGAGAGAGAGAAGATGTCTGTGTGAATTGATTCAATCCTGAGAGTAAGAATCAAAAAGCTAAATGTAAAACTGATCTGAAGCATTGGTATTCACCCAAAAAATCTGAACCATTGAAATGTCCAAGTAGGACAAATGAGAGTAAGACATTTTCAACCATTGGATTGAATCAATCTGATGGTGCATATTTTGACAGATATACAAAAGTCCCATCAGGATTCAAAAATGAATGCCCATGCCTAAAGGCACAGAGGAAATAATATTGGGATTAATCTTCTCCTGTCCAATCTTTTATGTAGTACATGGAAAATTTATTCACAAAATAATTTCGGAGAAAATTATTCCTTTCTTATAGCATCACTATTATTCTTACCCAAGTTATCAATCTTTCTTGTTCTAATTGAAGAGGTTGGTCTCATTTGAACTTCGGCTCAAATTAGAAAGGAATATAATCTCGGTGATTGGTAACCAAGTTGACAATGTCCAACAGTGCAAAAAACAAAGCTGCACTTTAAATAATGTTATGTGCTCTCTAAGAAACATATAGTGCAATTTTGGCTTGTTCAAATTCAACTAAACAAAGTTCTGATCAAAAAGAAAAAATAAATTCAACTAAACAAAGTTGAGAAAAAAGAAAAAATGGTCCAATAATGGTTATGAAGGCCTTTCTTAGGCAGTGTGTAGTGTGTATTGTGGGAAATCAGAAATCAACTTTGTGTGCCACTTCTATGCTCTCATATAAAACATCTTAATTCATAAACAAAAATAAAAGAAAATATAAATAAAAACAAATGAAGACAAACAAACAAATTTAAACAGTAAAGTGGCAAACTCATTGCCATCAAAGAATTATAGATTCTTTAAGTCTTTCTATAACAAATGTAGATAACTGGAGCGCATTTTGGGCGGAAATGAAAAGCATCTCAACCATTGAATTTTGGATGGAACAATCTAAATCATTGAAAAAAAATGTATCTCTGATAAAAAATCCCATGCTTAAGTGAATAAAAAGAAGAAAAAAAAAATTAACAGAGGAGGAAAATGTAAAATATAAAATATAAAAAAATAACAATAAAAATGATAGAATTTGGAAATTTGAATTTAATTAGACACCAAGAAACAAAAAATTAGCAATGCTAATCAACAACCATAAAAAATTCTTTTTAATGTTTTTTTTAATAACCTTAAACAAAATTAACCATATATGACAGTCAAATATTTTTTCCAAATCACTTGGTAGCAAATCTATGTAATCACAAAAGATTAGACAAAAGAACATAGGTCTAAAAACTAATTCCATTTAATCCAATAACAATAAAAAATGATAAAATTCTATTTTGAACTAATCCAAAATTACAGAAAGAGGATACTATAAACTAATAATTAGCCAAAGGAAACTCAAAATTACAGAGTCTATGATTAGCCAAAGGAAACTCAACAAAAATAAAATAAAAATTTGAGGCTGAAAAATATTAATGAACTATTTCCTCCACTTACTCACCAACCAAACATGACAGAATTTTTTTGGTAAAAGCTACTGATTTATGGACTAATAAATATTTACACTGATTCAAAAAAGTCCTCAAAATTGAAACAAACAAAAAATAAATATTACACTCACTGTGTAATTCCATTCCATGTGAAACAGGTCCATACTCTCACACTATTTAATTTCATTTTTAGAATTTATTTATTTTTAAATTTGACAAAAATAAAACTCAAACAAATATTTTCAAAATTTTTAAAAAAATATTTATGATCCAAAAATAGAAAAATAAATATTACACTGATTCAAAAAAGTCTTCAAAATTGAAACAAACAAAAAATAAATATTACACTCACTGTGTAATTCCATTCCACGTGAAACAGGTCCATACTCTCACACTATTTAATTTCATTTTTAGAATTTATTTATTTTTAAATTTGAAAAAATAAAACTCAAACAAATATTTTCAAAATTTAAAAAAAATATTTATGATCCAAAAATAGAAAATCTTAGAAAGTTTTTAGAAAATCTTAAAGCTCAAACTCAATGATTTAACACAAATCAAACTCTAGCATAGAAACAAAACAAATCTGAAATCTATATAAACAAATTCAACACTCTGTTTTTCTTTTTGTGAGTGAAGCAAAAAGAAAAAAAAGAAAACAAAAAGAATTCTATGAAGCTTTCAATTGGTGGAAATGATTCAGCAAGGTCCCCCAGCTTTAATTTGCATGTTTGAGTGAAACAAAAAGAAAAAAAAAAATGCTCTGAAGCTTAGAAAGTTTTTTGTAAAAAAAATCTTAGAAAGCTTTTAGAAGGACACAAATCTGAAATGATTTAACAAATCCAAATCAAACTCAATGATTTAACACAAATCAAACTCTAGCATAGAAACAAAACAATTCTGAAATCTATATAAACAAATCCAACACTCTGTTTTTCTTTTTGTGAGTGAAGCAAAAAGAAAAAAAATGAAAACAAAAAGAATCACAAATGAAAACTTCTTATTTACAGCAAAGTAAACAAAATCTATTTCAATTAATTTCTAAATCTATTTAATTGATACAAATATATACCCACATTGAAACTTCTCCTCTTCTTTTTTCTTTTTCTTTTTCTTTTCTTTTCTTTTTTTTTTAAGCAAAGATATATACACACACGGAACTACAAAAGCAAAGATATATACCTACAAATATATACCCACATTGATACAAATATATACCCACAAAATCATGTTCACTGTTATCTCATATGTGCAGAGAGTTACATATATACACACATGGAACTACTTATTTGATTTCCAACTAAGAAAAAAAGATCCAATTCAATTCATTTTAAATCTGTTTCTGTTTCTGTTTAATTTTTTTTTTCTTCTTTTTTCTAGCAAAGAATACCAAACCCAGTTTAACAAATCCAAATCGAACTCAATGATTTAACACAAATCAAACTCTAGCATAGAAACAAAACAAATCTGAAATCTATATAAACAAATCCAACACTTTGTTTTTCTTTTTGTGAGTGAAGCAAAAAGAAAAAAAATGAAAACAAAAAGAATCACAAATGAAAACTTCTTATTTACAGCAAAGTAAACAAAATCTATTTCAATTAATTTCTAAATCCATTTGATTGATACAAATATATACCCACAATGAAACTTCTCTTCTTCTTTTTTCTTTTTCTTTTCTTTTTTTTAAAGCAAAGATATATACACACAGGGAACTACAAAAGCAAAGATATATACCTACAAATATATACCCACATTGATACAAATATATACCCACAAAATCATGTTCACTGTTATCTCACATGTGCAAAGAGTTACATATATACACACATGGAACTACTTATTTGATTTCCAACTAAGAAAAAAAGATCCAATTCAATTCATTTTAAATATGTTTCTGTTAAAATTTTTTTTTTCTTTTTTCTAGCAAAGAATACCAAACCCAGTTTAACAAATCCAAATCGAACTCAATGATTTAACACAAATCAAACTCTAGCATAGAAACAAAACAAATCTGAAATCTATATAAACAAATCCAACACTCTGTTTTTCTTTTTGTGAGTGAAGCAAAAAGAAAAAAAATGAAAACAAAAAGAATCACAAATGAAAACTTCTTATTTACAGCAAAGTAAACAAAATCTATTTCAATTAATTTCTAAATCCATTTGATTGATACAAATATATACCCACATTGAAACTTCTTTTCTTCTTTTTTCTTTTTCTTTTCTTTTTTTTAAAGCAAAGATATATACACACAGGGAACTACAAAAGCAAAGATATATACCTACAAATATATACCCACATTGATACAAATATATACCCACAAAATCATGTTCACTGTTATCTCACATGTGCAGAGAGTTACATATATACACACATGGAACTAATTATTTGATTTCCAACTAAGAAAAAAAGATCCAATTCAATTCATTTTAAATATGTTTCTGTTTAAATTTTTTTTTTCTTTTTTCTAGCAAAGAATACCAAACCCAGTTTAACAAATCCAAATCAAACTCAATGATTTAACACAAATCAAACTCTAGCATAGAAACAAAACAAATCTGAAATCTATATAAACAAATCCAACACTCTGTTTTTCTTTTTGTGAGTGAAGCAAAAAGAAAAAAAAAAAAAGAAAACAAAAAGAATCACAAATGAAAACTTCTTATTTACAACAAAGTAAACAAAATGTATTTCAATTAATTTCTAAGTCTATTTAATTGATACAAATATATACCCACATTGAAACTTCTCTTCTTCTTTTTTCTTTTTCTTTTCTTTTCTTTTTTTTTTTTTTTTAAGCAAAGATATATACACACATGGAACTACAAAAGCAAAGATATATACCTACAAATATATACCCACATTGATACAAATATATACCCACAAAATCATGTTCACTGTTATCTCACATGTGCAGAGAGTTACATATATACACACATGGAACTACTTATTTGATTTCCAACTAAGAAAAAAAGATCCAACTCAATTCATTTTAAATCTGTTTCTGTTTAATTTTTTTTTTCTTTTTTCTAGCAAAGAATACCAAACCCAGTTTAACAAATCCAAATCAAATTCAATGATTTAACACAAATCAAACTCTAGCATAGAAACAAAACAAATCTGAAATCTATATAAACAAGAGCTCCGATTGAGAGCTCGAATTAGGCGGGCTCGAATGCCCCGAATCAGAAACGACGTCGTTTTCGACGTGTTTTTTTTTTTTTTTTTTTTTTTCTCAGAAGACGAAGAAAATCAGAGGAAGAGGAAGAAAGGAGGAGGGAGCAGGGAGGAGGGAGGAGGAGGAGGAGGAGGAGGAGGGAGGAGCGGGACTGGAGGGGGCATATTTATTGGGGGAGGAGGAGGCGGAGGCGGGCCGGAGGCGGTGGTCGGAGGCTGCGACGATCGGGGCTGCGGCGGGGCTACGACGGGGCTGCGACGATCCGGAGCTGCGACGATCGGGGCTGCAGCGAGGCAGATTGGCGGCGCCTCTCCTCTCTCTTTCTCCCTCTCCTCTCTGCTTCCCCTCTCTCCCTCTCTCTCCCTCTCCCTCTCCCTCTCCCTCACCCGTTTCAGAGTTCAGCAACGAGGAAGAAGAAGAAAAAAAAAAAAAAAATTAAAGTCGTGAAACGACGTCGTTTCACGGATTAGGGGCATTCGTGCCCAATGTTTTCGAGTCACAAAACATTTTCCTATAAACAAATCCAACACTTTGTTTTTCTTTTTGTGAGTGAAGCAAAAAGAAAAAAAAAAAAAGAAAACAAAAAGAATCACAAATGAAAACTTCTTATTTACAGCAAAGTAAACAAAATCTATTTCAATTAATTTCTAAATCTATTTAATTGATACAAATATATACCCACATTGAAACTTCTCTTCTTCTTTTTTCTTTTTCTTTTCTTTTTTTTTTCTTTTTGTTTTTAAGCAAAGATATATACACACATGGAACTACAAAAGCAAAGATATATACCTACAAATATATATCCACATTGATACAAATATATACCCACAAAATCATGTTCACTGTTATCTCACATGTGCAGAGAGTTACATATATACACACATGGAACTACTTATTTGATTTCCAACTAAGAAAAAAAGATCCAATTCAATTCATTTTAAATTTGTTTCTGTTTAATTTTTTTTTTCTTTTTTCTAGCAAAGAATACCAAACCCAGTTTAATTGACGTCCAAATCTCATATGACCAAACAAATACATATTTCATTTGGTTCAGCTTTAATTTCCATGTTTGAGTGAAACAAAAAGAAGAAAAAAAATGTTCTGAAGCTTTCATTTGGTTCAGTTTATGTTCTCAGAAAAGATAAAAATGTTCTCAGTTTATGTTCCCAAATTCAGCCTAAAGACCCCAATAAATCCAATAAAAAATTACCGATCATAAAGGAAAAAATAGAAAACCCAATACACATAACCAATAAACCCAATAGAAAACCCCAACCTGACAGAGAGAGTGAACTCACGCCAGGAACCTTTGCAAGAGGAGAGAAACTTTGTAAAGGAAAAAATACATATAAAGCCTTCATAAATCAAAATACACATAACCCCTAGAACTTCTAAGTGAAACTTCTAAGCAAAAATCAAGTGAAACTTCTAAGAGGAGAGAAACCCACAAAAATATCACTTGCAAATCTGTAAGTTGTAGTTTACCTCTGAATGGTTACAATGTCATCGCAAGAGGAGATAGGCAAATCAGGAGGGCGAGAGAAGAGAGTCCGTGGTCGAAAGAAGAGAGGAGAGCAAGAGGCGAGGAGAGGTGGTCGGTAGTTGGTGAGTGGCTGTGTCGTCGCGAGAGGAGAGGGAGAGAGAGAAGAGCGTATGAAAGAGAAGGGATATCTGTGAAATGAGAGATGAAATGAGAGAGGGAGGATTTGGGCAGAGATGAAAGAGGAGAGTGGAAAAGCAAAGGCCAAATCTGGACCATCCAGAGTGAATAACAATATTGATCTCAACCATTGAAATGTCCTTGTTGGACAAATGAGAATGAGACATTTTTAGCCCTTGGATTGAAGCAATCTAATGATCCACATTTTGACACATAGACATTTTCAATTTTGAATTCAAAATCAGCCTTCCATTGTTATATAGATATGTATATATATAAGTTTATATTATTTATTTTTTGTTTTGTTTTGTTGATTTGCAAGTGATGCTTTGCCGATAAAAGGCAAAGCAATTCAAGGCGAATGGGGCAGCTGAGAGCAGTGGCGGATCCAGAAAATTAAGGTAGAAAGGGTACTTATTAATTATAATTTTTTATTTAACAAAAAATCATGATCAATATTAAAATAATAATAATTTTATGAGCTAAATTTAAATATAAGAAATTAAAAATCATTATTAATAGGAACAAATCAAAATTCTATAATAGTGTGCAATAGCTCGATGTGGAATGATGATGTATGTTTGTAATTTTAGCACAAAAAATTATGGATCAAAATTCCTAACTTTAGAAAATAAAAACACATCATTTATAGCATAAATTATTATAAAATCTATTTAATTTTTATTTGACAGAAAATATTAAAGAGATGATATTGCTTATAAATAATGTGTTTTGAATGGAAATTATTAAATATTCTTGTTGCCTATGTGATATTCAAAGCATGAGAAATCAAAAATCACACTAAGAAGTTTGTCAACTACTTGAATATAATGAGTTAATTATATTCAATCCATACGATTTCTCACTACACTATTGGTTTAAACTACTACATAAACAATACCATATGGTGTTTTTAAAGTATCAAATAACTATTTATTGTGAACAATATAATAAATCCTTTGTCAAATAACACGTTAAGAAAAAAAAAAGAATACATTTTGTATATGATTACAAAATAAAAGCAAAAAAAGTTCAAAATTGAAGGGGGCACGTGACGCCCCTGGGCCTTTTTTGGCTCCGCCCCTGGCTAAGAGGGCATGAGCTGAAGATCTGCGAGAGAGAAAGAAAAGTAAAAAAAAAAAAAAAAAAGAAAGAAAGAAAGAAAGAAAGAAAGAGAGAGTGAGAAGGTTTAGAGTGTATATATTTTATAGTGGTTGTAATATTAGTATGTGGAACTAATTTCCATATCTTAGGGTTAAGATGAAACTCTGATCAAGTGATTGAGATATTTTGTATTTAATTTTGTAGATTTTTAATTGATTGGGGTACTGTTGTATAACTTAGGTATTTGTGTAAATATTGTTTTATCAAATTATGTTTTCACTGGTCATGAATACATGTTGCACAATTGTTTTCACCGCTTGTGTATTGAAATGGTTAGACGAGTCATACCTAGTAAGATGGGTTGTGCATCAACAGTAGTTCAGTTCAGTTTAGTTTAGTTTATTTAGTGGTGACAGTTTGTGTTAAGTGAAAATGATTTGTGATTTTTTTATTTTAAAACACAAATCTTTTTAAGTAATGTGTCTCGACCAAGATATATCGCAGTACCCATTTCAATGATTTTCTACAACCTAAATACAATAACCCCTAATTATAAGGTTAGTAGTGGATTCTAGATTCTAAGGTTTTTTTTTCTCAATTTTCCTTTCCAAAACCAAAATTTTGAACTAAAACAACTTGCCCTAGTCTCTGTGGTTTGACACCCATTCTCAACTGCTATATTTCGTAATAGTAGTTGTTACCAGTTTTATTCATTTTATTTTGGTGTGCAAACGACAGCATCAAATTTTGGCACTGTAGTCGAGGACTTCTGGTAAGTTTTCTTTTTCTAGAAATTTCAATTAGTTTTTTTTACTGATTTTTCTTTTTGTGCGGATTTTCTTGTGCAGGTGAACTTAAAAAAAAAAAAAAAAAAAAAAAAAAAAAAAAAAAACATCATACTGTACCATTGAGGAAATACCCATGCTGGACATATAATTTGTGGGATATTTACCTTTGCTGGACACTAGTGGATGACCTTTGCTGGACATATAACTTTGAGGATATAAAAAATAAAAAATAAAATTCTGATTACTAACTACTGACTACTAACATTTATTTTATTGTAATTTACTTTATCACATTTTTTTCTTATACCTCCTTTTATTTTATCGCACTTTTATTTATTGCAATTTAATTTTCCTTAAAGGGTAGTTTACGACTCTAGACATGTTATACATTTATTTTATTATCTTGTAAAGTGTTATTTAGTTTTGTTGTTCTAATTTGTTGGTGTTTTCTTTCATTGTGTTGTTGTTAAAAAAAATATTTATAATAATAATAAAAAAATAAATAAAAAAAGTCTGAGTGCGTTGTATGCATGGTCGTCGTTCTTGTCTTCCAAAATTATTGTGCGACCCTGAACTAGAGCGGACCCTTAGAAATCTCCAAAAATTTAAATCGACTTTAGCAATGGCTGAAGCAATAGTTGACTAACCTAGGTCACTGAAGGCACATTTTACCCCTACCGCTGATGTTTCATCATCTTGCATCCGATCGCCGATTACTGAAGCAACCCATTATGAGATTAAGCCTAGTACCATTGAAATGCTTTCATCTTTTCACGGGCTTAGTAATGAGGATCCCTATAAACATCTCAATGAGTTTTTGGAGACCTGTTTTACAATGAAACTCCAAAATTTTACCAATGAGACCCTTAGGTTGAGACTGTTTTCCTTTTTACTTAAGGATAAGGGCAAACACTGGCTAAATTTCTTGCCCGCCAACTCTATCACAACCAGGGACCAATTGAGAAAAAAATTTCTGAACAAATATTTTCCCATAGGAAAAACAAATTAGATACGACATTCCATCACCAATTTTTCTCCAATTGATGGTGAACACTTCCATGAGACTTGGGAAAGGTTTCGAGAATTACTTCATCAGTGTCTCTATCATTAGGTACCGTAGTGGCAACTTGTTCACATTTTCTATTTTGGCTTGGTCAACTCATTCAAACAAATGGTCAACTCAGCCTATGGTGGGACGTTTATGACTAAGAGTGATGTATAGGCATGGAAGTTGTTTAAAAATCTGAGTGAAAACTCCCTATACCATGCGTCTGCCTCTCGACATAAGAAGCAACCAACCCTTAGTGGTATGAAGGGAGGTGGCCTATATGAGGTAGGTCATAGTGCATATATTGCTCAGAAAGTCAAAGTATTGTCTAGAAAAGTCGATCAACTGTTAGCAGTACGACACATTTCTTCATAACCAGCACAACCGTCATACCAAGAGGCTTGCACAATATATTTAAGCCCTATCCACTATGCAGTTGAGTGCCCATCAATACCTCAGTGTCCTGAGTCAGTTCCAGAGCATGTCAATGCGGTTGAAAGTTTTTCTAAATGGAGTAATGATCTATTTTCAAACACCTATAACCCGGGATGGAGAAACCATCCAAACTTTTCTTGGCGCTCACAACCACAAGAAAATTCTTATGTTCCATCCCCACTACGGTAGAATTTCCAAAATTTTGCCAATCCATCTCTTTACTATCCTGTATCTCAAAAGCCATACCAATATCCTTTGTAGAAAAATTCACCACTTGAGAAAACAGTGTTAGAACTCTTGCATAGGATGGATGCTACAAACCAGCTTGTTCATTCTCAGGCCCAATCCATTTCAAAACTTGAGACCCAAATTGGCCAACTGGCTAACACTTTGAGTAAGAGAGAGGAAGGACAATTGCCTAGTCAGCCAGTCAAAAATCCAGAGGGGCAATATGGGGTGGAATCATCTAATGACAAGAACATAGAGAAAATCCAAGTTGTCATGACTATTAGAAGTGGTCGAGAAATGCCAAACCGAAAAATGAGACCAATGCAAGAGTGGGTGAGCAGGGTAGTCAGATCCAAAATTCACCAGAGAAAAGTCATGAGCCTAGAAGTCCTCCCCTGAGTCTTCCGAGTGAGCTTATGGCACCCTATGTGCCAAAGGCACCATATCCCCAATGTTTAAATAATCCTTCTCTTTTTAGTAAGAAAAGGCATCCATCTATAGAAGCAATGATAGAGGTGTTCCTACAAGTGAAAATCAATCTCCCCCTATTGGAGTTGATTAAAACAAGGACCCTCATATGCCAAATTTCTGAAGGACTTGTGCACTCAAAAGAGTAAATCCAAGGCCCATGTGACCAAAAAGATCCTACTCATTGAACAGGTCAGTTTTATTTTGACCAAAAACACTGCCCTAAGCTTAAAGATCCTGGTGCGCCTACCATTTCTTGTGTCATAGGTGAACATTCAATTGAAAAGGCACTCCTTGACATAGGTGCTAGTGCCAATCATTTTCCCTATTCAGTGTACGAGAAACTTCGGTTTGGTGAGTTGAAACCTACATCACTGACTCTTTAGTTAGCTAATTGTTCCCTCAAAATCCCTCGTGGCATACTTGAGGATGTCTTGGTTGAGGTCGATAAGTTCTACTTTCCTGTTGATTTCCTTGTCCTTGCCAATGCATGCATTAATTGTAAGATGAGAGTGATGAAAGTATCATTTGGAAATATCCAAGTCAAGATGAATGTGTGTCATGCATCCCAACACCCTTCCAATGATAGTGAATGTCATATAGTTGATGTGGTTGATAAGTTGGTTGAAGATGTTCTTCTGTCTATCATCTTAACAGATCCTTTAGAGGCATGTCTCACTCATTCCGAGTTTGAGAACTATGCTATTGACAAATCCATTAAGGAGGTCAATACTTTGCTTGACGCTGCTCCACACATAAATCTTCAGCCATGGAAACCCTGATTTGAGCTCCTACCTATCCTTTCTTTCCATTGTGACCCCACCAAAACTTGATCTTGAAACCTCTTCCAGCTTTACTTAAATACTTTTTCTTAGTGTCGGATGACACTCTTCCTGTGATTATTGCATTTAACCTGTCTAGTGAGCAAGAATGTTGCCTTTTAAGTGTGCTGAAGGAGCATAAGAGTGCCATTGGGTGGTTAGTGGTTGATCTGAAAGGAATTGATCCATTTATTTGCATGCACCGCATTCATCTCTGATCGGTGCCTAAATATTACACATTTAACCCCCTAATATGCACTTCATTAGTCTATTTATTTTTATTATTTTATAATTTTGTGTGATTTTATGTGTTTGTATATGTTTTATGTATTTATACATAAATCATTATAAACAATATATATTATTAAAAGTTTTAATAAATAATAAATAATAAAAATAATAATAAAACTTTACGGAGGTGGCAGACAAGCCATCGCCCCGCTCCATTTTCTCTCTTTGATTGCTTTATTTTCATTTTTTTTATTCTATTTAATTTCTATTCTTGTTGTATCATCATTATTCCATGCATTATACTTGCCTTATCATCATCATCAGCATCTTTTCAGAGTTCTACAAATTGAGGAGTTTAGCAAGACTTCACACGAAGAGGGGAAGAGACAGCAAGAGGGAGCTGGGAGCTCAAGAGTGAAAGGTAGAGTGTGATTGTCATGCCCCAAACCCGCCCGTACAGGTTTAGACAATAACCGACCAGTAATCTCGGATTCCCAGCCTGTAAGACAGAATCAACTGAAATATTTAACTAATAATGGGGCCAGAAGCGAAAGTAGAATAATAAATTTTATCCAATGAGCTGTGCATACATGATATATCCAGACATCACATTTAGTTAATAACTCACATCCAATCATATACAAAAGATAGTACTCAACCAAGACCATTTACAAGATCATTGTTATATAAACTCGAAAGCTTATATACGAAACACGGTCAACATGACCAACAAAACAAAAAGGACAAAGGCCTCTTACGTTAGGCATCCTTGGTTGACTCCTAAAAACTTGATATCTTTTCACAGGTTCACTAGGGCTGTGGTTGCATGTCCCGTTGCTCACCTACATACATATATATACGAAGTGAGCTAACGCTCAGTGAATAACATTACAGTAAAGAGGTTATACGAATGAGTTCTATATACAATAGTAAATCATAAGATAACCTCATTACATAGTAGAAAGACCTCAGGTCCAATACATACAAAAGTAAAATCATAAAGTAACCTCATTACATAGTAGAAAGACCTCAGGTCCAATACATACAAAAGTAAAATCATAAAGTAACCTCATTACATAGTAAGACCTTGGGTCCAACACATAACAGAACGACCTTGGGTCCATAGCAGAACGACCTTGGGTCTATGGAACGACCTTGGGTCCATAATAGAACTACCTCAGGTCTATCACATAATAGAATGACCTCGGGTCCAATACAGCTGTATAAAACGGTTTCTGGCCCAATACATCAACGACCTCAGGCCTAATACATAAATAGCATCTGGCCCAACACATAGCAGAACGACCTCAGGTCCAACAAATATATATATATATTACAGATAACATACCGAGTAGATAGATAGAAGGCTCATTCATATTTTCAAATCGTAAGTGCAGAAAACTTACCACATTGGTATAGTCAGAAAATAGAATAAGAGAAAATATCTTTTCTAGGATACTACTCACCTTGAGTAGGTTGATGTTCCTCCACAATGTTCAAACCTACACATTTCACATATACACATATTAGGACACATTGTTCGAATCGAATAATTCATCTTCTCTTTCTAGTTCAATCATTCATGTTAATTCTCACTTATTAGTTCCTTATCGAGTCACAAATCATGCCTAGAAATGCTCCAAAGAAGAGGAGAACGAAGATATGAGTACAGAAGAACTTGTCAAAATATGCTAAATTTGGCCTGACTGCTCGAGCCACCTTTTGGTTACTCGAGCGGATTGCTTTATCTGCAAAAGTGCTAGATGGGTCTCATCTACGCTCGAGCCAACACTTGGTCGCTTGAGTGGTCCAACAATATGCAGAAGGTTCGTTCGAGCGCACACCTGGTTGCTTGAGCCATCTGTAAATACTGCAAAAGTATTAAGAGCTCGTCAAGTTAGCTCGAGCGCACACTTAGTCGCTCGAGCGGTCTGCGGAATTATTGGGTTTTCAAAATAGAGCTTAAGCTCCAAAAATGCAATTCAAAGCCTTGGGTCATGTATGGCTTGTTCAAAAACACAAAGTTACTTTGGACAACATGCATACATGACCCTTCAAAAATCATTTGCTCAAAATCACTTTAAATCTACCAAAATTGAACCCATAATCCGTGCATGTAATTTTTTCCAGTTCTTTTCTCAAAACTCATGAGTTTAACAAACTTGAGGTCACAAGCTCCATGCATGTACAAAATCCTTTCCAAAACATGAATTAGTTGCATATGATGGACAGCACATGCATGTACAATATAACTCATGATTTCAACATGAATGATAGAATTCAAACTCAATATGGCATAACTCAACATATTCATATATGCATGTAAAGCTTCTTCATCTTTTTGACTTTAATTAACAAAATACATGTAAATGGCCATATAAATTCCATGAACTCAACTCTAAAACATAATATCTTCATGAATTGAGGGTTGAATGCTCACCTAAAGGCTTCAAAACACACCAATTCTAGCACAATGTTAATCAATTCAAGCTATATCTTCACGTTTCCTTCAATCTCTACACTTTCTCTCTCTAGAATGTGAGTTCTCTCTCTCTCTCTCTCTCTTTCTAAAGCTCTTCTTCAGAATTGTTGCTCTCAGAATGAAGAGGATATGAGCTCAAATGAACTTAAGGCACAAATATATAGTTTGAGTGACTTAATACAATAACTAGAACATTAAGCTAATTAAATACAACTTAATTAATTAATCTGAATCAATTTTTAATCAAACTTGCGATAAGGTTTTAAAAATTCCAATTAGTCTATTCCTGTAGCCAATCTTGGTTTTCAAATAGATTGGTTTTAAAAATCATAATAGATAGTTTCTAATTCAAACAGGTAATTTTCAAATCAGACAGATATACACAAAGTAATCATATGGCACATATCACAATTATTAATTAACACATAATTAAATAAATATAATTATGATATGCATGTTGGGGTCGTTACAGTGATAGTAGAGTGTAGAGTGTTTCTTTTGTAGAGTGATAGTTCCACAATTATGTAGAACTAATTTCCTAATCTTAAGGTTAAGATGAAACTGTAATCAAATGATTATGGTAGTTTATATTTAGTTTTGTAGACTTTTAATTGATTTGGGTACTATTGTATAACTTAGACTTTTATGCAAATATTTTTTTTTATCAAATTATGTGTTAACTGGTCATGAATACATGTTATACAAATGATTTTTATGTTTGTGTAATAAAATTATTAGATGTGTCATACTTAGTAAGACGGGTCGTGCATCAACCTTAGTTTAGTAGTGACGATCCATGCTAAGTGAAGATGATTCGTGGCTTTCTGATTTTAAAACATAAATCTTTTTAAGTGATGTGTCTCGACCAAGACACATCATAGTACCCATTTCAATGACTTTCTACAATTTAAATACGAACAATCTCCAAGTATAAGATTAGTAGTGGACTCTATAGCGACCCCGGTCTTTTCCCATTTGATTATTGTATCTGGACTTATGTTCCGTGGATTCCGTTGTCATATTATTGTTGTTGTCATCCTTTAACGTCATTGTTTGAGTCTTAGGGTGTGTTAGACTTGTTTCGAGTGGGTGGTTTGAGTCTAGGATCAAACCCCAGATTTTTGAAGTTTCGGCCGTTCCGCTCGAGCGGACCTTCTTGCGCTCGAGCGGAGATTGCACACTTCCAGTATTTTTGAACCCTGCAAAACTTCTGCAGGTGTGATATCTACGCTTGAGCGGGATTTCTGAGCTCGAGCGGGTTGAGCTCGAGCGGTAGTGTTGGAGCTCGAGCGGACAGTGTTTTTTTTTGGTGATGAGTTCTGGAGGTTGGAAAAGTGAGCTCGAGCGGACCTTCTTGCGCTCGAGCGGGCGAACTTTATTTTGTGTCTTGGCGCTCGAGCGGACATTATTGCGCTCGAGCGGAACATGTTTTCTCTTTGCGCTCGAGCGGTGTGTTCTACGCTCGAGCGAACCTGTCCAGTATATATACGCAGCAGCGTGTTTCAGATCAGTTTTTCAACCCCTTTCAGTTTATAAAACCCTAGGTTACGAGTTCTCTCTCTCCCAACTCATCTTCTCTCCTAGGTTTCATCTATTTAGAGTGAGTATCTAACCTAGTTCTTTCATTAAAAAGGTAGAGTGGGTCGAGGGCTTCCATTTAATCTGAACGGTTGTTGATTTGGAGCACTTTGGAGTTTGGGCTATCATCTCCATCTTCTTCTTTTTGGGTTCGTGCTTCGAGGTAGGGATTTCCTACTCCATTTATACGCTTTAATCCTAAGTGTTGGTATTTTGGTATGTGGGGGTAGTTTGGTAATTTTGGGAGAAACCTTAGGGTTTTGGCTTAGATTGGTTTGTATAATTAATTTAAGGGAAAAATGTGGAATTGGGTTTAATTCATGAAGTTGGGGAAATTATGAGATTAACAATATAGTTGGGTAGTTTAAATACTTACCTATGAGAATGTGGATTTTACGTTCATTGTTGTATTTATTTCTTGTTTAGAAATAACTGTTTTGGGCTATCGGTGGAGGATAGTCGTGATTGTTGTAGACCTTGCATGTGGCTTAGGTATAACTGGAATTAAGTCACTTATGTTGACTGTTGAATTAATACAGAACATTACTTGTATTGATTATGTGTTGTATATGGCAATTGTGTGTTTCATTGCATATGCATGTTGTTTGGAGAAGATAGGGGATGAACTCCACGGTTTAGAGGAAGATAGGGGATGTACCTCTAAACCGGATTTGTTGGGAGGAGATAGGGGATGGACTCCAGTAGCATCACTCATATGTGTGCTTATTGATAATAGCAATATTGCTATTTGTTGTTGATATGACACATCATTATAATGTGTATCAGTTAGAAGTATGGCAGTGTTGTGGTTTGAGCTTTAGTCTCATTTATTTTTTGTGACATCTGGATCACTATTATAGTTGGCCAGGTTCTGAGCCATAATGATATGATTGGAAAGTTGAATAAACATTGGAAAGTGAAAGGTGTCATAGACAATATGTCATAGACAATGTAGACATTAGTGTCATGAAATTGGAAATTGATTATCTTGTGTTAACCACGTATC
This sequence comes from Camellia granthamiana, assembly GCA_036172215.1. Classification (NCBI taxonomy): domain Eukaryota; kingdom Viridiplantae; phylum Streptophyta; class Magnoliopsida; order Ericales; family Theaceae; genus Camellia; species Camellia granthamiana. The sequence continues at coordinate 160,920 of JAXFYN010000193.1, forward strand.
GAATGCTAATGCTTTAGTTAATTCTTATGCTTGGTTTAGTATTTTTCTACTGGGCTGTGGCTCACCCTATATGGGAACTTCATTTTCAGGTTCAGGTGGTTCACTACCTCCAAGGACTTAGCTTGTGAGGATTTGGACTCGAAGACTTGCTTTATTTTATTTGTTTTATTTGAACAACTTGTAAACTTTCAAGCCTAGGGCTTTATTTGTTTTGAGTTAGAACTCATGGAATTGTGTCCAAGTGTTGGCTTGGCAAGATGTAAGCCCATGGGGCCTTTATTATGATGTTTTTATTTCATGGTACTCTGATGAATGGAATAAGATACTTTATTTCTTTATAATTCCGCATGTTAATATTATGTATTATGGGTTTATTCTTGAGGGCGTTACAGACTCTAAGCCCTAAGGTTTTCCTTTTATTATTTTTCATCCTCCAGCCATTTTTTTTTTTCTTTTTTTTACATTAACATCAACTTTCATAATCTCAATGGTTCGATATCTATTCTCAACCACTATACTTTGGAGTAGTGGTTATTACTTGGTTTCAATTAATATATTTTGGTGTGCATACTATCATATCAAATTTTGGTGCCATTGTCGGGGATTACTGGTAAGTTGTTTAATTTAGCTTTTTCTTATTGTTAACTTTTCTTTTTGTATAGTTTTTAATTTTTTTCATGCAGGTGAATTTAAAAAAATAAATAAATAAAAATTTGAGTTTGGTTTCTTTTGTAGAAAAAAAAACAATACAAACAAAAACAAAAACAAAATTTTGATATCGTGACATAGAAAGGAGATACCCATACTAAACATATAATTTGTGGACGATTTGCCTTTGCTGGACACTTGTGGATTAATTGCCTCTGCTGGACATATAACTTGGAAGATAAATAAAGACTACTAACTACTAACTTCTGACTACTAACATTTATTTTATTTAATTGTATTTTTTTCTGTACATTTATTATCTTTTTTCAGGGAGGTTCTATATCCCATTTTATTTTATCGCATTTTAATTTATTGTATTTTTAGACTACAACCTACTTGATTGGTTTATGTGTGTTTTTGTACATTAATAATAATAAAAAAAGAGTAAGTGTGTTGTATGCACGGTCATCGTTCTTGTCATTCAAAATTAGTGTACGACCTTGATCTAGAGCGTACCCTCAGAAATCTTCAAAAATCTAACCCAGCTTTAGCAATGCCTGAATCATTAGAAGATCAACCTAGACCATTGAAGGCGCATTTCATACCTACTCTCGATGTGTCAACATATTGCATTTAATTGCCGACTATGGATGTAACCCATTATGAGATTAGGCCTACCATCATTCAAATGCTTCCATCTTTCCATAGGCTTAGTAATGAGGATACCTACAAGCATCTTAGTGAGTTTTGAAAAACCTGTTCTACACTAGGTGGTCTGCCAGAAATTCCGCTACTGCTCTTCTTTTGACCGACTTGTGAGTGACGCACTTGAGGTCAAACTCGGAGAGAAAAAGCAACCAATGAGCTAGCTTACCCGTAAGCGCTGGTTTCTCAAAGAAATATTTGATGGCATCTAATCTCGAAACCAGAATTACGGAGTGAGCTAATAGGTAGTGTCTCAAATTTCTAATGGCCCAAACCAAAGCTAAGCAAGCCTTTTCCAGAGGAGTGTATTGGGTCTCGTAATCCAGCATCTTCTTGCTCAGGTAGTAAATGGCCTTTTCCACTTTAGCTTTTGATTCTTGCGCCAGCATGCACCCCATGGTTGACTCTGTCACTAATAGATACATGATCAATGGCTTCCCCAATTCTAGTGACGACAATATAGCCAGATTCTGAAGATACTGCTTAATTTGTTCAAAAGCGAAATGACATTGATCATCCCATCAAAACTTTTTTCCCTTTTTCAAGAGACCAAATTGTGGTTCACAAGTCAAGGTTAATTTGGATATAAACCGTCTTATGAATTGCGCTTTCCCCAGAAAGCCGTGCATCTCCTTTTCAATCCTTGATGGTGGCATCTTTAAGATGGCCTTGATCTTGTATGGATCTACTTCAATTTCCCTCTGCGTGATCAGAAAATCTAGCATTTTCCCTGCAATCACCCCAAAAGTGTACTTATATGGATTCAACCTCAGCCGGTACTCTCTGATCCTTTCGAAAAAAATTTCCAGCGTGATGTAGTGGCCTTCTCGTTCTTTGGATTTGTAGGATTGTGGTTGCAGCTCTCTCATATGTAGCCCTGATGTTCTTCAACCTGAATGGCATAACCTTGTAGCAGTAGGTACCCCACGACATGGTAAACGCAGTCTTCTCTCTGTCTTCAGGCGCCATCAAATCTAGTTGTACCCTGAAAACCAATCACTGAATGATAACAAGGCATGGCCGGCAGTGAAATCTACCAACTCATTGATGTGTAGCAATGGAAAGTCGTCTTTAAGACTAGCGTTATTCAGATCCCGAAAGTTAACGCAAACTCTGATTTTGCCATCCTTCTTCGGAACCAGAACAATGTTGGCCAACCAAGTTGGATATTCAGATACCATAAAAAATCCGGTGTCGATTTGCTTGGTGACTTCCTCTTTAATTTTCAGCGCCCAATCTGGACAAATCTTGTGGAGTTTCTGCTTGACTGGTCGGGACTCAGGGTCAAGAGGGATCCGGTGTTGTACAATCTCAGGATCGATTCCAGGCATGTCTTCGTAGGACCATGTGAAAACATCTTTGAAATCTTTTAACAAAGCAATTAAACGCTCGCGTTCCTCTGAAGACAACGTGGACTCGATCTGGACTAAGCGTGGATTTTCCTCAGTACCCACATTAATTGCAATGATTTCATCTCTGCAAGGTTTAGCATGCCTCTCCTTCTCTTGGTCAATCAAAAATTTCAAAGCCCAAGGAGTTTCTTCCTCTTCGTTTAAGTCAAAATTTTGAAAATCAATGTCAATGCAGCAAACTAAAGGCGCAGAGAAGTAAGTGAAGTCTACTACATTCCCATTGATAAAGTTCGAGTCCTCTGTTACGGTTGACTCAAAAGAAAAACTAAAAGAAAACCTCGACAGGACTTTGGCACCCGGGTTACTACCCCTGGAAAAGCCAGTCTCTGACTCCCCAGACTGACTTGAATCTGACTCCGACTCAATAGACTCGATGGAATCAGACTCAGGCTCATCATCCGATTAAGAATTGGTAATAAAGCCCTTCTCGAACTTCCAAGTGAGGCTTAGCGCCCTCGACGCATTCAGAATGCAATTGGTGGAGTCCATAATCGGTTCTTCTCCGATCATAGAAACAGTAAAGGTATCTCCTAAGTTCTTTGTACTGGTCTCAGGATCTGTCAAGAGATCAGCCAATGCTGCCCCTACTCTAACCTCACTGTTGTCTGAATCGTAATCTTTACTCTGCTACTTGAATCACCACCTTTTTCATCACTGTCTTGAAGTTGGTTGTCAAAGAGTATTTCGAAACTCGGGAAACACTTTTTCATTGAGGAATCCACCAAAGGCTCAAGAAAGCCGCAAAAGGGAAAATCCTCTCATTCTCTGACAAAATGCCCATTTAACGTTCCCCGGATTGGCCTATGAACCAGCTCGTAATGTTTTCCGGCTCTTTTGGCCTTGACATTTTCTCTCATCTCTTCTCTCTTCTCTCTTCCTTCTCCAATCTTCTTTGGTGGGCACATAGTGCAACACAAATGCATGTGGATTGTGTGGCACCTGAGCTAGCATCGTAACACCTTTTCTTCCACTTCTTCCCAGCCCCATCCCGAGAATGTGCCGCAACTTATTCATGAAATATATGGACTGAGCATTGACATACATGCTTTCGCCCTCAACTAGGAGCGTCTGTACCACTTGGGTTTCTGCTAGCGTAAAACTTGAAAGGAACACATCCTCGTCACTGTGATTGATTTCTAGCAAAGGGATAGTAACCGCTGGTGGTGGATGAATAGATGAGTTCCTGAAAACGGTAGCCATTCCTTGTCACACCCCAAATCCGGGCATGACCGGCCGTGGCCCACAGGGACTCAGCCCAAGGCACACATTAGCCTAAACATGAACCCAAAATCATGAAGAATAAATGTGATGATAGCCCATAAATAAATAAATCAAAACCCAATCCAATGACAAGTCACAAGTATAAATGGTAAAACCAACCATAACCAACTTCCAAAAATATATACTAAATGGGACACAAACTGCCCACAAAATAAAATAATTCCAAATCAAACCCAACCATAATGTATGCACAAAACTCGACATAACAAGCTAAAACAAAATAAATGAATGTCCTAGAGGTCCATGCAATTGAGTCCCCGCTATGCCATGAGTCCACTCCAAGTCTTTCTAATACCTGGAAATGGTAAATAACTAAGTCAGCTGATAGCTCAGTGAGTAGCAACATGGATAGTAAATACAGTTAAGAGGGATCAATTCCAAAATAAGATACATATCACAGAAACTAGATTGGCATACAATTTGGTAAAAAGAATCTGTTTCAAAAAGAAAGTTCCATAGTTCAACTGTTAAAATATTCATGTCTCTCAAGAACATGATAAATGACATTTTTCACTTAAAACAGATTACAATATGAACACCAATAATTTTCTGGGTACCAAGAAAAAAACAAATAATATACAACACAGTTCTCAAGGCTATAAGCCCCATTGGATCCAATACCGAACTAAGAGTCATCCTCAGGGTGGCAACCTGGGCCTTTTCTCTAAGACGATCCGATTGAAGGTCACCCAGCTTAACCTAGGTCTTTTCCTTACAATCGTTGAGCACTAGTGTCATCATGGCCCAACCTGGATCTTTTCCCTAGTGGCTAGAGTCACCACACACAGTGGAATAATTTCCCTGGACTAAAATACACAGATGGTCCCAATAATCAATATACATCAGTTTCACAAAACATGGTAGTTCACCATTATAAACATGAGACCAAAACAAATAGTTTACAGTATGCCAAGCTCACACATGTTTCAGAAATAATTTGATTCCATTGATAATATAATAATTTATCAAAACAATTTAGTCCTGAAACAACAATTTAATTTTCCAACAGTTCAGGGTAGGGGAACATTTATAAAAATATGTAGCATGAAACTATTCACCTGGAAATGAAATAATGTAATCCTCGAATAGAGTATAAAAGTCCAACTAGTGCCCTGAACCAAGTATAAAAACTACACGTCACTACTAATTAAAAAATACTAAAGAATAGGAACTAAGTAACCTCAACTAAAGCACACTAGCACGGCTCAACCCAACTCACCGTTACTCTTAAATATTACCTAAATTCATGTTCTTCAAGGTCTAAAATCACCCAAGACATGGGTTCCGGTCGAAACTTAATTAAATGTGACTTTGAGATAAAATAGAATTTTTGATAGGTTTTCCCGAACTGTTCACTAACTCTCAAAATTAAAAACCCACTCTACACCATTTGAAAAATTCCAAAACCCTCCAGATATCAACTAATATATTCTAAGTTTCAAACCCAAATGGTTTCACTTGATTTGCTTGTCAAAATAATTATTTACAATTAATTATGCCCAAACAGGTTGTTTTCTATAGCACTTTAAATAAATTAATGGTTCTCTTAGTATATAGGAGCAATCAATGCAAGGACAAAAATGTAAGAAATTAGACTCATAACTGGTTCTAATGACACTAATTTGATAATTTTCGGATTTATACCCAAAGAAAACAACACTCTCGAATTTACTGTTTAAACCAGTTTTCTGGACAGATTTGAACGCATCAGTTTATATGGATTTTGACTCCCAAAAATTATGAAAAAAATTCAGATATGCAATTCAATATGTAATTGATCTACTGTAAAAATTTCAGTTCAAAATTCATTCGTTTGATATGGTTTCATGATTTCTAAAATTTGCTGGCAGATTAATATTCTTAGGAGCAACATTATGAATTCAATTAAAATTTTTAGAATACTATCCCAATCAGCCAATCCATTCCTTTTTCTTCCACAAACTCACAACACCCACAAGCACCATAACTATGTAAACAACATATTATAATAGAACAAGAATAGATTGATTAATACCTTAGAGAGTTGTTGAGACACAAGGGTGCTTTCTCTCCCTCTCTCTTTTCTATCTCTTGCTCTCTCTTCCTCTCTCACGTTTCTACTACTGCTGCTGCTATAGTGTTGATTAGGAACCCTAGGGTTGTTATATATATATATATATAAACAAAACTCTAAATAATTATCCTTTGTTTTATTTTATTTTCTCTCTCCATTAATTTAAATAAAATACAAGTATTACTAAATCAAAATATACTAACTAATTGGTCCCCTATAGTTTTTATTTATTTATTATTTTTTTATAATAAATCTTGCCTCTAAATTAAGAACTTCCACCATAAATTTATTTTAGGTTTTAAAATTAGTTAAATGACCCTCCAATAATATTTAATTTGTACTTTAGGATTCACCAACAAAATATTTGAGATTGTAAAATTATTATTATTTAATTATTTACTTAATTTTTATATTCGGGTTCTCACATTCCTCCCTCATGAGGGTATTTCAACATTTGATGGAAGGTGGAGGATACAACCTTCATGTAATGGAACCAGGGCCTCCTTAGAAGTAGGTTGAAGGTAACCGGTACATCGAGCACATGGAACTCGATATCATGCTCAGAAGAGCCCACTTAGATCTGTACTTTCATTGTCCCCATAATTTCTCTGCTCGTATTGTCGTATGCCAGGATCACTTGGGTTGTGGGAATGATGTCTGTTAGCTTCAAGCCTATTGCATAGGTGGTGCGAGAAGGACAGACGTTGATAGCAGAGCCGGTGTCCACTAGAACCATTGGAACCCACTTCCCTCTATACTCGATTGATATGTACAGTGGCTTGTTATGAGCCGATCCTTTCGGTGGCAGCTCTTTGTCAGAAAAGGTGAGCATAGGCTTGGTGCTACCTAGGAAGATCAGGCAAACAAACTGCTCTGGTGTAGTATCAATGGATAGCTTGGCCTTATCCATTGCTGACAAAACTGCCTGTTGTTGTACTCACGATGCCATAAGGAGGCTCTAGATGGAAATGTTAGCCTAGATCTTTCTAAGTTGTTTCAAAACCAGCTCCTCCTCCTCCAACTTCTTCTCCTTTTTCTTCTCAATCTCTCTATCTTTTCCTGAGGGTTCAGCCTAATCCGAATGTGGAGGTTTAAAATACCATCCACTTTTGGTCAGGTGGTCTATTTCTTCTACATACCAAATACTGTTTGGGCCTCTTCAGTTTTCATCTGTGTGGGCAAGATGCAAATCGATGTCTTCCCACGATTCACCTTCATTCATTAATAGACAGTTGTCTGGCTTAACTTGAATCACTCCCAGAGAACAATTATCCTCGTCAGGGCGACAAGGTGTTGCGGTCTTCTGACTATCTCCGATCCTCTCCTGTTCAAATTATCCAGCACAGCTTTCCATTTTGCCTCTGCGATTTCATCAACACCCAATTCTTGGGTTTGTTTTTCTGTACTTTTATTCTCAGGCACTTTTCCTTTCTCTTCGGCTCTCCCAGCTACCATAGCAGCTGCAACTTTCTTTTCCTCTGACTTAACTCCGGTTTATTCTTCTTTATTAGATTCATCACTTACCTATCCCTGATTGTCAACCAACAGGCTTAGATCAAACCAGCCAATCTGCACATTGCCCTGGTCTTGTTCTTTGAAGAATTGGAGGTTGTCCAAATCTTCCTCAAGATCTGCAAGATCATCCAGTCCCTGGCTCGGGCCGTCTTCTCTGACCACATTAATGTAAACCGAGCTGGCAGTACTACCTCAAGCTTGGGTTGAGTAACAGGAACAATGTATCGGCTTGGGTCATACTCCCCTTCAGATAATTCTCTAGGCATTTCTAGTGACAGACTGGCACTTTCTTCTAAGGTCAAAACCTTTTATTCTTTAGGCATTGTCACTATAAATTTATGAGGTTAGAATTATGGGTTGGATATGTTCATCATGCACAAGCCTGTGCTATCAGGGATAAACAACATCGACTTTGGTAGATGGAAGGGGGTGATATAGATACTAGGGTCGAAGGACAGGGGTAATGTATGGATGCGGTTGATATTTCTGGGTAGGGGGACTTGGTTGTGGACAAAAAGTGGGTTGGTGGTCACATTTGGCTTTTGGGGTAGAGTTATGACTTTGTTGTCGATGAGATCTTGAATCTCATGATGTAGGCGGAAGCACCTATCTGTTGCGTAGCCATGTTGTTGATGGAAAGCACAATACTTGGTGGGATCGTGCTTGGGTAGAAGAGGGTCGGAGAAGTGGTCGAGGGTCTAGGGGTTTTAGATGTCCCTTTTTGATTAACACCTGCATGGCTCGAGATAGAGTCATGTAAAGTTGGTTGAAATTCCTACCTGGAGGTCGGGTAGGATTAAAAGTTTGTGGGTTGATGTTGGCAAAGGGGTAAGCGGTCATGGTAGTGGTGACAACACTCACCTCTAAAGGCCTCGCAGCTGTGTTACCCCCTGCAACGTTGGAACTGTGAATAAAAGGCCTCTTGGTCGGCTCCTTGTCATCTATGATGATACCCTACTTCATTGCGTTTTCAATCTGAACTCCCATTTCATGAAGTTCCTTGAACGTGAATAAGGGGAGAACGATCATCTTCTGTAGCAGTTTGCTGTAAAGATTCCGGACTACCATCTGGATTTGGTCCTTTTCTAAGGGACGCGTGGTCATCATTGATGCCTTAGCCCTCTACCTAGTCACAAACTTTGAGAAACCCTCATTCGGCTCCTGACGCGTTGCCTTAAGGTGATGAGTTCTGACCTTAGATCTGCATGTTGTAGGAGTATTGAGTAATGAAAGATTTAGCTAGTTCCTCCCAGTTTTGTTTCACAGAGTCCTCCAATTTAACATACCAGATGACAGCTATGCCTGACATGGTTCGGCCGAGGAGCGCTAACTTCTGAAGCCTGGTCAAACCCATTGGTCGTAAGATATCAAAAAATAGACGTGGATGTATCATTAGATCCATAACGCCATCGAAGCGATCAATATGTAGCATTTTGAACCGCTCCGGCAAAGTAACTACAGATTCAGTATAGCCATTCTTTATATTCGGAATAGAGTTAACCCCTTGTGCCTTTTTGAACAGCTTTTCCAGCTTGTTGACTTTGAGCATGGTTAGGTCAACCTCGAATTCAAAAGGTGCCTCAGTTTGGTAAACTGGGGCTCGAGACTTCTGTACTGCAATTGGATTTTCCCAGATAGGAAAAATCGGAACACCCTCGGCTTGTGGATCTTGAGTTGCAGCAGCATTGGTAGTGGTACCGGGCATATGAGTAGCCATGCTAGGTATATGTGAAGCAGAAGTGGCATTTGGCTGCTGTTGTTATTGTTGCAACCTATTCGTGACCTCGGCTTAACGGGCCATGTCATGTTGGAGTGAGTCGATTGACTGCTGAAGACGAATCAGTAAGTCGTCCAGGTCTGATGATAGATACTAAGCCATTCTGGAAGTAGGTGACTGTGCTTGGGGTGAATTGAGTATAGGTGAGCTGAGGGGTGATTGCTGAAATAACTAAACTGGTGAATCCCGTTTGACCTTTCTTCGCCCTGCAACTGGTGACAGTGAGGCAAACATTGGCTATCCCCGAAAAGATCTCCAACCTTACAAAGTCTTCCGATACGGGTCTAGAGTATTTAGGGGATATCAGAACTTTCTAAACCTATGGTTTTAGACTACCTAGCAAAAGAAATAAAGAAAAAGCAACAATCAGAAATCAAACAGCACCTCAGTCACAATGTTATCAGAATAAACATAATTATAGTTGTAAAACTGTACTCCGCACTGCATTCTACCTCCACAAACTGATATCAGCTGTACCACTGATATGAAGCATTCCTATACAGTTTCACTGTAGAGCACATACCGAGTAAAGAGAGCCAAAATACCCCTAGGAGGGGGTAGGGTTACCCTGTCCTAGCTTGGGCATGATCTAGGGCTTCACTACTTTAAGCAAGTAGTTTCACAAAATCTTGCATATAGGTGAGCATCCTATCCTATGTTGGGACAGTCACTAGAGCTTTACTATGTGCACTAAGCCAATTGGTCAAAAGGGTACCTTAGCAAGATTACCTAATATATCTCTCACACCTAACACTGAGAAGTGAAAGAAGGATCAAGCGGTACGATAGTAGTTCAGATCCAAGGGTTGTGTTTCCAATATGGCAGAGCCCACGACCGGCCAGCCTTTTGGTAAGCTTTTTAGGCAAGCCTCCAACAAGCTGTTTATGGATAGCAGATGGAAAACACAGGGACTTAAGAGCACCATGCAAATGCGATGCAAAGAACATATATATATATATAGATAAAATTTCATATCATGAAATCCAAGTCAAGTTCTCCAAATCCCCAACGGAGCTAGAAACTGTAGTTGGTTTTTCGTGCTCCTTGGAGGGATTTAGTCTCCTCAGATATGATTGCCCTACAGTTCAGACTCTTATGGTTTTGAATCTGGTTTCACAAGTGCAATGTGAAACAGAACAACACAAATGAGAGTCCAAATCTAGCACATCTTAAAAAATCCATTTATCATTAGAGATGCCAAAAATGGACTGTATTGCCTGATTTCAGAGTCGCCACCTAAATATTTTTGAAAAATTTAGGAAACCTGTGACTCCTGCCAAAGGCCACTTGTTTGTGATGACCAAAGTGTCTTGGCTCGGAAACTTAGGTATGAGAGGGGAAGGTTACGAATTGAGCACCTCCCTCACCCGATCAAAGATCGGCCTCTACTAATCATGATGTGATTATTATCAACACTATATGCTCTTGTTCTGATTATTAATGCTAACTTTACTATGTGAGGCATACAAGTATAGACTATGTCACCCACTTCCGAATGCTTTTGATTTCATGTTTGTTTGAAAAGAGTTTTGAATATGTACTATTTAAAAAGCAAGCTCATATGTACATTTATCAAAATCAACCCAACTTAAGCGAAGTAGCCTTCATCCACAGGCATTCAAACAATTATTTTGAATAAACGCTTAGCCTTATGGTAGTATGCTTGATATGACAACACGAACACACATGCAATATGCTAAAACAAAAATACTCACCTAGTACTCAATTGAAGCATGCCAAAGAAAATAAAATAATTAGAAAAAATGCATGCTTCTAATATGAAAAGTGACTAATGCAATACATACAAAATGTAAAACTACTAGGTTCAGCTTCTTTATCATTTCATATGGATCAACTGAAGGCATACGGTAACACACATATTCAATTAAGCAGGAAATGACAATGATATTAGAATGATGAACCGAACCTAGTGCATGCAAAAATGGATACAACACATGGCAACGATATGAAACCAAAATATCATGCTATATACAACCACGACAAACATATAAATAAAAGGGAGAAAGAAATTGGGGTTGGAAGACATACAAATATTACAAGTTAGTTCTCGCACAAGAGGGTTCGAATGAATGTCTTAATTAAACTAATTATTACAAACCCAAATGAATTAACTAAACTAATTAATTATTACAAGTCCGAATAGAAGTAAAGCAACTAATTAATTACAACATACGAATATGAAAACTATAATCTAATGGATTCAAATGGGAGGCGAGGAACCGCACGTGCACAACCGAGAACATCCTTTGAAAACCTCTCTGTTTGCTGCCATAATCGGCTCTGTTTGCAGTAAAAAAATTATTCTGTTTTGGTCTCAGATTCTGCTTTGTTTTGCTGCAAAAATGCCACTGCCTATACAAAATAGATGGCTGGCTGGCCCTGAGAAGTGGTCGGCCGTACAGAATGGTGGCCAGTCGGCTAATATTTCTAGGGAATATGCTGCTGCAACAGAGTTGAAACAGAGCAAAAATGGAGTGCTTGTAGGAGATGTTTATCCTATTTGCCCTTCCTTATCATGAAGATGATCAAGGGAGGAGTAGATTCGGTTCTCAAATCATCAATCATTACAAATTTGTTGCATGATAATCTTAGAAGCTATAGGACAAGAGCTCAATAAAATGGAACAAAAGACAAACAACACCTCATTCCTAACATGGAGTTACCTTAAAGGACATGGTAGACTTGCTTCATGAATCATCAAACATCACTTGAATAGTATGCGATGATTCAAGACACAATAGGTTCAGTATAACGTCTGACTGAACCTAACCAAATTTTATTATCTTTTTACCTTTTTTACTCCAATTTTTATTAGCCCTTTTTACTTTACCTTTCTATTTTCTTATATTTTCTTCTTTTTTGTCCAAAGGTAATGATTATGTCCACTAAGTCCAAAGCAATAAAGAATAGTAAGCATGACTTGACTCGAGAAATGAGCTCTTCAAGCCCTTTTCTACGGGGGAAATCCACTACAACAAAAAAGGCCTTTGGTGACAGACTGATTTTGTCTCCAAACATCAAATTTTCGTCACTAAAGTGACCTACGACGAAAAATTTTTGTCACCACGTTCATGGCCTATATGTCGTCGCTGAAAGTACCTGGTGACGAAAAACAGTTTCGTCGCCTATTTTTGATTTTTGGCGACGAATTGTTTCGTCTCCGAATGTTGAATTTTTCGTCCTCTATAACATCAATTTTGTCGCCAAAACTAAATAATATTTTATTTTAATTGTTTTTCGCGACCAAATATTTCGTCACCAAATAGTTTTTAGTGACGAAAGTTTTCCTCACCAATGATATGGATTAAGGTGACAAAAAAATTAGTCACTAAAATGAGCAGAAAAAAAAAAAATTCAATGACAAAAAACATTTTGTCACCAAATATTACAATTTAGCGACGAAATATTAAGCAAATGTGATGAAATTATTTGTTTAGAATTATATCATTAGTGACAAAATTATTCGTCATGTTTTTTGAAAACTAATAGCGACATTTTTTATTTCGTCACTAATAAAAATTAAAAAATTTGAAAATTGGGGTACTATTTTCTTTCAAAATTTTTTCTTTTCAGTAACAATTCCCTGCGCATTTCAATAACCTGTTCAATAAAATATCTATTACAAATCAATACAAAAATCTATTCATTTTCATAAACATCACAATCGACTTTCAACACTATCCACAAAAATACAATATGAACTGCATGTGAATTATAAACATGTCTCCTAATATCTACAAAAAACGTCTACTAATATCTACAAAAATATAATATCAACCACATGCGGATTACCAAACACATCTCCTAATATCCAACAAAAAACATGTCTACTAATATCAACAAAAATAAAATATCAAAGGCGGATTACCCAACATGCCATGTAATACCAACAAAAATAGAAAATTTACAACGCAACAGAAATACATATAAGATAATATGAACAAAAACACAAAATGAGCTACCATTTTTCCTCCAAATTACCGAACATGTCCATATCAAATCTCAAATCTACAAAAAATGAAACACAAAAAAAAAAAAAAAAAAAAAAATGCAAGTCAGACAATTATTATCTTATCCATAAAATATACAATTTAACATGCATTTTTCGAATTAGTTTTCAAATCGGAAGTCTAGTGCAAGTTCCGTAAGTTTCCACAACTTACATTGGTCCCTCCCGACGTGTTTGAGATGTTCCCTAGGCCGTCCCATGGCTGTTGCATGATTTTGGCCCCCGAAAGTCTATTTTCAAGCTTAAGTGTGAAAAAGTGCAATTTTGGACTTAGTTTTCAAACCGGGAGTCCCGTGCTAGTTCCGTAAGTTTTCACAACTCACATTGGTCCCTCCTGAGGTGTTTGAGGTGTTTCCCGAGCCATCTCGTGGCAATTGCACGATTTTGGCCTTCGATGGCCTATTTTCAAGCTTAAGTGTGAAAAAGTGCATTTTTGGACTTAGTTTTCAAACCGAGAGTCCCGTGCTAGTTTCGTAAGTTTTCATAACTCACATTGGTCCCTCCCGAGGTGTTTGAGGTGTTCCTCGGGCCGTCTCGTGGCTATTGCACGATTTTGGCCTTCGATGGCCTATTTTCAAGCTTAAGTGTGAAAAAGTGCATTTTTGGACTTAGTTTTCAAATTGGGAGTCCTGTGCTAGTTCCGTAAGTTTCCACAACTCACATTGGCTTCTACCGAGGTGTTTGAGGTGTTCCCTGGGCCGTCTCCTGGCTGTTGCATGATTTTGGCCTCCAGTGGCCTATTTTCAAGCTTAAGTGTGAAAAAGTGCCTTTTTCGACTTAGTTTTCAAACTGGGAGTCCCGTGCTAGTTCCGTAAATTTCCACAACTCACATTGGTCCCTCCCGAGGTGTTTGACGTGTTCCCCGGGCCGTCTCGTGGCTGTTGCACGATTTTGCCCTTCGGTGGCCTATTTTCAAGCTTAAGTGTGAAAAAGTGCCTTTTTGGACTTAGTTTTCAAACCGGGAGTCCCGTGCTAGTTCCATAAATTTCCACAACTCACATTGGTTCCTTCCGAGGTGTTTGACGTGTTCCCCATGCTGTAAGTCCCGTGCTAGTTCCGTAAGTTTTCAGAACTCATATTGGTCCCTCCCGAGGTGTTTGAGGTGTTCCCTGGGCCGTCTCGTGGTTGTTGCACGATTTTAGCCCCTGATGGCCTAGTTTTAAGCTTAAGTGTGAAAAAGTTTATTTTTCTACTTAGTTTTCAAATCGGGAGTCCCGTGGTAGTTCCATAAGTTTCCACAACTCACATTGGTCCCTCCCAAGTTGTTTGAGGTGTTCCCCAGGCCCTCTTGTGGCTGTTGCACGATTTTGGCCTCTGGTGACCTATTTTCAAGCTTAAGTGTGAAAAAGTGCATTTTTGGACTTCGTTTTCAAACCGGGAGTCCCGTGCTAGTTTCGTAAGTTTCCACAGCTCACATTTGTCCATCCCGAGGTGTTTGAAGTGTTTCCCCGGCCGTCTCGTGGTTGTTGAACGATTTTGGCTTCCGATGGCCTATTTTTGAAGCTTAAGTGTGGAAAAGTGCATTTTTGAACTTAGTTTTCAAACCGGGAGTCCCATGCTAGTTCTGTAAGTTTCCACAACTCACATTGGTCCATCCGAAGGCGTTCGAGGTGTTTCCCGAGCCATTTCGTGGCTGTTGCACGATTTTGGCCCCCGAAAGCCTATTTTCAAGCTTAAGTGTGAAAAAGTGTATTTTTGGACTTAGTTTTCAAACCGAGAGTCCCGTGGTAGTTCCGTAAGTTTCCACAACTCACATTGGTCCATCCCGAGGTGTTAGAGGTGTTTCTTGGGCCGTCTTGTGGCTGTTGCACGATTTTGGTCCCCGAAGGCCTATTTTCAAGCTTAAGTGTGAAAAAGTACATTTTTGGACTTAGTTTTCAAACCGGGAGTCCTGTGCTAGTTCCGTAAGTTTCCACAACTCACATTGATCCGTCCTGAGGTGTTCGAGGTGTTTCCCGGGACGTCTCATGGCTGTTGCATGATTTTGGCCTCCAATGGCCTATTTTTGAAGCTTAAGTGTGAAAAAGTGCACTTTTGGACTTACTTTTCAAACCGGGAGTCCCGTGCTAATTCCGTAAGTTTCCATAACTCACATTGGTCCCTCCCGAGGTGTTTGAGGTGTTCCTCGGGCCATCTCGTGGCCATTGCACTATTTTGGCCTCCGATGGCCTATTTTCAAGCTTAAGTGTGAAAAAGTGCCTTTTTGGACTTAGTTTTCAAATCGGGAGTCCCGTGCTAGTTCCGTAAGTTTTCACAACTCGCATTGGTTTCTACCGAGGTGTTTGAGGTGTTCCCCAGGCCGTCTCATGGCTGTTGCACGATTTTGGCCTCCGATGGCCTATTTTTGAAACTTAAGTGTGAAAAAGTGCATTTTTTGACTTAGTTTTCAAACCGGGAGTCCCGTGCTAGTTCCGTAAGTTTCCACAACTCACATTGGTCCCTCCCGAGGTGTTTGAGGTGTTTTCCTGGCCGTCTCGTGGCTGTTACACGATTTTGGCCCCCGAAGGCTTATTTTCAAGTTTAAGTGTGAAAAAGTGCATTTTTGGACTTAGTTTTCGAACCGGGAGTCCCGTGCTAGTTCCGTAAGTTTCCACAACTCACATTGGTCCGTCTCGAGGTGTTTGAGGTGTTTCCCGGGCCGTCTCATGGCTGTTACACAATTTTGGCCTCCGATAGTTTATTTTTCAAGCTTAATTGTCGCTGAAAGTGCATTTTTGGACTTAGTTTTCGAACCGGGAGTCTTGTGCTAGTTTCGTATGTTTTCACAACTCACATTAATCCCTCCCGAGGTGTTTGAGGTGTTCCTCAGGCGGTCTCGTGGCTATTGCACGATTTTGGCCTCCAGTGGCCTATTTTGAAGCTTAAGTGTGAAAAAGTACATTTTTGGACTTAGTTTTCAAACCAGGAGTCCCGTGCTAGTTCTGTAAATTTCCACAACTCACATTGGTTCCTCCCGAGGTGTTTGAGGTGTTCACCGGGCCGTCTCGTGGCTGTTGCATGATTTTGGCCTCCGATGGCCTATTTTTGAAGTTTAAGTGTGAAAAAGTGCATTTTTGGACTTAGTTTTCAAACCGGGAGTCCCCGTGCTACTTTCGTAAGTTTCCACAACTCACATTGGTCCCTCCCGAGGTGTTTGAGGTGTTTTCCCGGCCGTCTCATGGCTGTTGCACGATTTTGGCCCCCGAAGGCCTATTTTCAAGCTTAAGTGTGAAAAAGTGCATTTTTGGACTTAGTTTTCAAACCGGGAGTCCCGTGCTAGTTCCGTAAGTTTCCACAACTCACATTGGTCCATCCCGAAGTGTTTGAGGTGTTTCCTGGGCCATCTTGTGGCTGTTTTTCATTTTCGCCCCCTGAACCCCTTTTCTTGACTAAATTTATGACATTTTCAACTCTAACACCCAACGAATGTGTCCTATTTACGTACCGGCTGTCTGTACATGTCACATTTGTCATCGGGAAGGTTCCCGTTACGTTAAAACAATGGTTCGGGGGCTGTTTTGCATTTTCACCCCTCGAACCCCTTTTTGTCGACTAAATTAATGACATTTTCAACTCTAACTCCTAACGTGGGTGTCCTATTTACGTACCGTCTATCCCTACATGTCACATTTGGCACCGGGAAGCTTCCTGTTACATTAAAACAGAGGTTCGGGGGTTGTTTTGCATTTTCACCCCCCGACCGCCTTTTTTTGATTAAATTTATGACATTTTCAACTCTAACTCTCAACGTAGGTGTCCTATTTATGTACCATTTGTCCCTACATGTCACATTCGTCACCGGGAAGCTTCACGTTATGAAAAAATAGTGTCATAGGGGCTGTTTTGCATTTTCGCCCCTCGAACCCGTTTTTGTCGACTAAATTAATGACATTTTCAACTCTAACTCCCAACGTAGGTGTCCTGTTTACGTACCATCTGTCCCTACATGTCACATTTCCCACCGAGAAGCTTCCCGTTACGTTAAAACAGAGGTTCGGGGGCTTTTTCGCATTTTCGCCCCCCAAACCGCTTTTTGTCGACTTAATTAATGACATTTTCAACTCCAACTCCCAACGTAGGTGTCCTATTTACGTACCGTCTGTCCCTACATGTCACATTTCTCATCGGAAAGCTTCTAGTTACGTTAAAATAGAGGTTCGGTAGTTGTTTTGCATTTTCACCTCCCGAACGCCTTTTTCCGATTACATTTATGACATTTTCAACTCTAAATCACCACAAACTGGCATAAATCACCACAAATATTAATAATTTTCACAACAAAAAATTGTAAATCTTCTTATGATATACCCTTTTTAGGGGTGCACACACATTATAGATTTGTCCTAATAATTATTATATCCAATAGAAGTTGCTCAGAACAAGTGAATGAATTCCCAAATTTTCTAAGCATAGATCAGAGTTCCAAATCAAAGGTCTCATGACTAATGAAAAGAACAACCTAAATCTATATCAAATAATTTTTCTTAGAACAAATAAATGAAGACCCAATTTTCCTAATGCATAGATCAGAGGTTAATCAAGGATCTCAAGACAAATGAAAAGAATGACCTGAATCTATATCAAATACTTAGAATAAATAAATGAAGACACGGATTTATGAGGAGCAAAGAAACTTACCTTCGTATATGTAATCTATGTGGTATAGATTTATATTAAGAAAGTACCTGGATGACAAAAAAGAAGAAATTGATTGAGAGAGTATCCACAAAACACAAACATTAAAAAAGCAAATATAAAGCTGATCATTTTTTTTTTTAACTCCACAAACGAAGCACAATAATTCATATATAATATTTATAAAAAAAATTCAAGAAAATAAATGACAAAAGGCATATTCGACTTCAATCTGATCACATTCAGATATAAAACATGAAGAACAAAGGTAGTATTAGGGCATATACAATGTATTTATATATAGATGAGAATTCTTTCCTGGATTTGATTGAAAAAATTTTTGAGAGCGTTCATCGAAATTCTAGACATGTTCAACAGCACGGACTTTGACATGTTGCTGAAGCTGTTCTTTGAAAGAACACAAAACAAGTATATACTATACAAAAAAACACCACAAAACCTAATTAAGAACCAAAATCCATTTTCAATCTTCAAAAGAATAACCAAAAAATAAAGCAAAACCCAGAATTTGGTGTGGAGTGAACTTAGACATTTCATTGAACACCTGAGCTACAAACCCCCCCCCCCCAAAAAAAAAAAAAAAAAAAGAAAAAGAAAAAGAAAAAGTTGTCAACCAGATCTTGTTCAAAACCCCCAACATTACTAATCAAATGATATTAAGGTCAGCAACTTGCACCAAAAAAAAAAACAATTATCCTTGACATATGCAGCAACATTTTCAAAATTCTTCTAACTTAAATAATTTCCAAATCATTTTCAAAATTCTTCTAACTTAAATCATTTCCAAATCATTCGTTGAAAAGGTTTGAGTAGAAAAAATTATGAGCAGAAGCAAAAGGTTTGAGTAGCAATAATTTCCAAATCATTCATTTCCAATTACCAGAAGCTGTTGCAGTAAATATTATGAGAGCACTGCAATACCTTGAATGACTTGGGCTATAGTCTAGGAGTGTTATGAAGAATGATTTGAGTGTCAAAAATGATTTGGGCTGTAGTCTAGGAGTTCTGTGGACCTTCATAATAATATTATGAGAGCACTGCAATACCTTGTATTCTACATATTAATATATTATAAAATAAATAAATAAATAAAAATTGATTTTGTTGCTTAGTTGTATTATTTATGTTAAATGTCTACATTGTACTAGCACTTAAACTCACAAATATAGTAAATTCACTTAAACTCATAAATATAGTAAATTCTTATGACAAAAGTAACAATTCATCACCAATAACATATATCTTTACTCTTCAATCCTCACAAGTCCAAACTGAAATATCCATAAAAAAATCTCAATCCTTTAATTCCTAAGAAGAGAACCAAATTCATATGTTTGAGTGGTCCCATCCCAGTTGAAATCGAATTCTATCTCGATGGGAACGAGGTTCAAACAAGATTTTGACTCTGAACCACAAAATTGGGGTTCTAGAGCTGAACATCACCTCAGTAAAAGTTTCCTGCAACTAATGGCTTAATGTATACATGTATACATATACAGTAGCTAAAATTTACCTCTAAGGAAATTGTCAATGCCACTTGAAGGAAAGGATTCGATGCAACAACAAGCTCTGCTTTCTGATTTAGCGAAATCTGTCCAGATTTCCAATTAAGTGAGCTCGATATGTACTGGATGATGCAATGCCCTGCAACTTTGCCCGCTTCTTCGAAGTATATTGAATCTCCCAGTTTTGAGAAAGACTTAGTTCCTAAAGAAGTCATGAAAAATGAACCATTACATTGATAGAATTGAACACCAAGGAAAAAAAAAAAAAAAAATCATCCACAAGTAAACATTAGAAATAAGAAACAACCAA
Source organism: Camellia granthamiana (assembly GCA_036172215.1). Taxonomy (NCBI): domain Eukaryota; kingdom Viridiplantae; phylum Streptophyta; class Magnoliopsida; order Ericales; family Theaceae; genus Camellia; species Camellia granthamiana. Next base: position 180,791 of record JAXFYN010000193.1, read on the forward strand.
GAGATTAGAAATTTCTAAGGTTTCGTGATGCAGTTAGGTTTCTTCAGAATTTGGATTTTCTTATGAAAGAATCAGAGATTGTTTACATTTTCTGGGAAAATATAAAGGAAAAAAATAATTATTTAAATTAAATACCATACCTGCCCCATAGCAGCGCCAAAAAGTGTAATGGAAAATGATTTGAGCTGTAGTCTAGGAGTCCTATGGAAAATCATTTTTGACACTTAGAATGACACTCAAATTTTTTTCAAATCATTTCCAACAATTTTTATCAGAAGCTGTTGCAATAAAAATCAATCACATACAACCAGTGTTTCATAATAGAACCCTACACACACATATACATACACACACACGCGCACATATATATATATATATATTCTTGATTTCATTAATTAATCCAGTCGAAAGGGGGTCATAGGAAGGTAAATAGGGCGTTTTGTAGAGGGGTTTGGGAAGAAGGTTTCTCCTGGTGGTACAGAGTAAGGGAGTTGCAGAGAGGGGGAAAGGAAGGGGGAATAAGAGATAGATTAAGAAGGATACATACCTTGATAAAGAAGAGAGCTGCAAGCAAAGATGTGAATGAGAGAGGAGCCACCAATCGAGCATCCGTGGGTGATGGATCTCAGGTGACGGTGACCAACAAGAAGGTGAATCGGTGCTCCGATTGCCGGCGAACGCGAGGAGGAGCGGCGGTGAGAGAGGGAGGGAAGAGGGGCAGCGGAGAGGGAGAGGGAGAGGGAGAGGGAGGGAAATGGACTTCTGTTGCAATTAAAATGGTAGCAGCAATGGTGGGTTGATGCAATGGTAGCAGCGGCGGTGAGGGAAGTCTGTGTGTGAATGAGTATAACGTGTGTGTGTGTGTGAGAGAAATAGGTTTGATGGAGAAATTATTGTGTGTGTTTGAGAAGAACCGATTGCGCCAAAACATTTTTATTTCCCCCCTAAAATATTTAGTGACTAAATTATTTATTGGTGACAAAATTATTTCTTCACCAAAGATAAAAATATTGGCCACAAAAATAGTTTTGTCACTAAATGATATTATTTTAAAAATTATTGGTGACAAAAATATATTCGTCATTAATAATTTTATAATTGGTGACCAATTTTTCGTCACCAAAAGTCTCAAAATTTTGGCACCCTCCAAAAATGTTAGCGGGAAAATATTTGGTGACAAAAAAAATATAAATAATGACGAAAAATAATTTCGTCACCTAATTTTTTTTATTATGATTTAGATTGGTGACGAAGTTGTATTTTTGTCTCTAAAAATGGTACATTTGGAGACGAAATATGATTTTCGTCATTAAAAGATATGTATTTCGTGACAAAAAAAATTTTCGTCATTAGTTTTCATCTCTAAAGACTATTTTTATTGTAGTGATCATAAAAGAAGATTCAAACTTATTTACAAGTGATAATGAATTCGGAGTCAAACTCGAAATGAGTGATAATGACTCCAAATTCAAACTCGATAATAAGCTGTAATAACTCTTTCCCTTATGATTTTCAAGGGTCTAAAAGGAAAATTAGTTCCTTAGAAGTACATGCACCAGCGATAAAGGGGAGTTTCAAACAAAAGATTATACTTAGCATAAGAGAGATGTAATGCACTGGTAATGAACCTCCGAAGAGATTAAACCATTTAGTATGAAGGGTCTCTTTCTTATGCTTATAGTGATGATCTATTGTTTGATACAGCTTTTAATCAAAAGAAATAAAGAAAAGAAGGAGGTTACATATTATGAATGAACAAGTGGATGGTTACAATGATGTGGATATGTACATGAAAGTTATAAAAATGAAAGAAAAAACTATCAACTCAAATGGATTGGAAGCTATGGCCTTTACGCCAAATCCATGAGGACTTACAACAACACAAGTGTAATATTCAAAGCATAAATTAAATAAACATTTTAAACAACCCCTAAACTCCAAAAAAATAGTGGCTAAAACACTACTAGAAAAGGAGACTTTAGACACAAAACTTTTTGCGACGGTTTGAAAATTGTCGCAAAAAGTAAGCTTTTGCGACAGCAAAAAAAATCGTCCCAAAATTAATTTTTTTGCAACGACATTTGACTGTTGCGCAAAAGGCACCACTTAATACCATTATTAGAGACGAAAAATCCAAGACAGTGGCAAAAAATAATATTATTTGCAACGGTACGTTACCCGTCGTTTTTTTTTTTTTTTTTTGCGTTGCCATTTTTAATTTGTTGCAAAGGATTTTATTTTTGGTGAAAAGTGTTGTTTTTATTTTCTTCAAGTTATGATTGAAAATTCATTAAAGAAAATTATATTTAAAAAAAAAAATCTCATTATGACACCTCAAGCATTGGTGATGTTTCCACCTGCCAGATAGAAAGAGCTTAAGAAGCTATTATAATGCGGTGTACCTCCCTCAAGGTTGGCAAGCAAATCCACGCCTCACCTGTGCCAGGGCGCTCACTGGGCATGCCCGTGCTTGGTTGATGGCATTGAAACTCTATAGGCAAGCATAGGATATGTTGAGTGGTGGCCCGTAGTGGTTGGGGTGGCGTGGCTGCCTTTACCAGTAGCGTGACATGGCATGCGTGCGCCCAGGGCTGCAGCCTCGACATGCCATCATGACGTACGCACGTCCAGGGCTGCGGCTTGGTCGACATGGCAGCCTAGCATGTCTATAGCCTGGGGCGCAATCTTGGCAACGTCGTATCTTGGCATGCGCTCGGCCAAGTTCGCGACCTAGTAGAAATGACAACATGGCATAGACATGGCCTTGGCAGCATGGTAGCCTGGCATGCGCACGGCCTGGTCCTCCCTGGTAACCTGACATGCGTACGGCCAAGGTTGTGCCTTCAACTATGGCATGAGTAGCATTGCAGCCTGGCATGAGTGCAGCTGGGGCGGCATAGCAACTAGGCCTACAGGCAACCAAGGCTGCGGCATCGCAGCATACTCGCTTCCTAAGCAACATAGTAGCCTAGCATGTGTGAGGCCTCGGTCGAATGGCACCCTAGCTTGCGTGCGGCCAAGGCTGTGGCCTAGGTATAATGGCAGCCTAGTATGCGCGCAGCCGTATCCGTCTCCTCGTGGTCTAACCCACTATTCCTTCTCTTGGCTGTAGGTTCTCCCTCTTAATCCCTATTTAGCGCGCGGCCCTAGCAGTTCCTCCGTAGTCCATACCAACCTACAATCTCTTGGTTGCAGGTTCTCCCTCCACGGGCTCCCCCCTTCTCTTAGTCCCTTATTTGCGCACGGCCACAGCCATTCCCTCATGGTCCAAACCATCATTCAGTCTCTTGGTTGTAGGTTTCCTCTCTGTGGAGTCCCCTCTCTTAGGTCCTAGTATGTACGTGGCCACAGCTATTCCCTTTCTATCCTAACCACCCTGCTATCTCTTGGCTACATGTTCTCCCTCCACGGAGTCCCTCTTCCAAGTCCTGAATATTCGCGCGGTTAAAACCATTTCCCTGTAGTCCAAGCCATCATGTAGTCTCTTGGCTACAGGCTCTCTCTCCGCGGGGTGCCCCTTCCTCCTACCTACTATCCCTTTTGAAAAATCTAGAAATCCCCTAGATGTTGATTTATGATTATGTATCAATTTTAAGCAGTATATAACAATCCCAATCAAACAATCAAGACAAATCGACATAATGATTTTAACGTGGAAAAACCACAATTGGACACCTCCAACTGTGATTAAAAAACCACGGACAACCGCCACAAAACAATCCACTAAGAAGATTTAAAGGAATTACACAAGTATACTCTCAATTACATAGCGAATCCACGCCTAATTGAACCAACCTCTATGTGCCTCTTCCAACCCCGTCTTCACCTCTGAATTGTCTTTACGATGAGCCACTCCAGAATCCACCAAAGCTTCAGGCTCGAATTCTTTAGAATCCACCAAAGAACAACTCTCTCTCTCTTGTGTATAACAAACAAAACCTTTGATGTACTCTCTTTAAACCATGAGTTGAATACTCAATAAAACATCAAAGAAAACTCACAAAAATATCCCTAGATATAAACCTTAAGAACAAAAAAGAAGATCTGGAGGAATTACCTTAGATTTGGGAGAAAACCAACTATTTATAGAAAACCAAAGTAATCCTAGTTTTGGAAGAAAACCAACTTCTTAAGAAATCTGGATTTTGAAGCTCGCTCGAGCGACGTTTTTCTCGCTCGAGCGAGGAGCTTAATTTTCGTGATTTCTACTAGTGCCTTGCCTTGAGCGACGAATCGTTGACTCGAGCGAGTAATTAACTCTTTTAGGTTTTTGTGTAGACGCAATCTGTCGCTCGAGTGAAAACTCCTTGGCTCGAGCGAGCAAGCCGTAGCTCGAGCGAGCATTCCTTGGCTCGAGCGAACAAGGGCGGATTCGGGTTGGATTCGCCTCTAACAACTCATAGCCTCACTGAAATAAAAATGCGAATAAAATTACAACTCAAAGGAGTTTTGTCAAACGGGGATTGCCAAGAATAAAAACCTAACACTTTTTCTTGTCTCCCACCAAAATCCCCATTGAAATTGCCAGCCTATCATTTTCAATGAGGCTTGGCAATGCCAAAAGTTGGGTAGTGATTTACCTAGGAGCTATGGGTCGAGTGTGCCTATTGACACGTCTCGCATTGTCCAATAGCATCAAAATGCTAATGATTATGCAAGAAAAGTGACATTGGGCTGCTTTTGTGATGCCAAGCCATGGTTCGAACTTCAACGATCGGTGGTGTGATGATGCCATTGGCCAGTGTGAGATATGTTTGGGGCTTACCTTGCCTTGCGAACGGGTTTGTCGGTGCTTAGCTAATGGAGTTGCCTTGTTACAGCCATGCGGTGTTTTCCCGCACATGGTCCTTCCTCATTTCTTTTTTCGCACCAATCCCCTTGTAAATGCCAGTCTATCATTTTCAAAGAGGCTCTGCAATGCCAAAAGTTGTGTGGCGATTTGCCTAGGAGCTACCGTCGAGTGTGCCTATTAGCATGTCCCTCAATGTTTAATGACATCAAAATAGTAATGATCGTGCAAGAAAAGTGACCTTGGGCTGCTTCTGTGATGCCAAGCCATGGTCTAAACTTCAACGATTGGCGGCGTGGCGATACCATTGACCAGTCCGAGAGATGCTTGGGGCTTGCCTTGCCTTGCCTTGCCTTACTCTAATTTTTTTCACCACAAATGATCTAATTTGAGAATTTTTATAGAAAGGTTTTGACTGAAGTTTGAATTTACCCCACTAAAAAATGCTTGAAAATCCTTACAAATCACAAAACTAATGGAGGTTACGTCAAGTTTCAGACTAGTGCCAATTATAAATTAAAATCCTTAAAATTACAAGATACACAACTACAATTCAAAATTCAAAATTTATAGAAGTTACATAACAGATTACCGAGACAAAGAAATATAGATAAATAAATATAAAAAAGACAAACCAAATGAAAATTCGGAATCACAGGAAAAAATACAATAAACACTTGATCAATAAAACAAGACAATAATAATAATAATAAATCAAAAAAAGAAAAAAAGAAAAAAAAGAAGAAGTTTGCCTCTATCCCACTCTATTAGTAATATTTTTTCCAACAACCATCTTTTGAATGTGCAATCCACAGTGTAGGAATGTGTGCAATTTTACAGTACTCCCCACCTTGTAAGCTTGGATTCAGCTTCGAAACTAATTCATCTGACAGATCAACCAACTCAAGATGTTTAAGATTGGATAGATGTTCAATGCCAAAGGGCAACTCTTCCACCAATTTGCAATCCGCAATTAACAGATTTTCAAGACGAGCATCGCGCTTTCCTCCACTGTCACCCATCTCAAACCTTCTAAACTAGTTAGACCTAACTGCTTAAGGCTCTGAAACTTACCAGCTTTGAAACACAATCCTTCTCTTTCATATGCATGAACAAGCTCCAAACGACATAGATTGGGCAAATCTTGAAGTGATTCCAGTGGGTCATCCGTTAACTTGCTCCATCGTAAAAATATTGTGGTAAGGCCATAGAGAGAAGTTATCCAATCGGCAATTTCTCCAAACGTCCATTTAGGTATAGTCGTTGAAGAAATCGAGGAGCATGAGATAGAGATTGCAGATTAAGGATCTCGTCCTCTTTTGTTGGAGTTATATCTAATGAACGAAGATTGCTCAACTTCTCAATTGAGGAGCATAGAGCCACCCCATCTTCTCTTCTCAATTTCCTAATGCCTAACCTCCTCAGTTGGGTTAGCTGTCCTATCTCTTTCAATATGGTGTTGTCACTGACATTGTTTGCCTCTATGTAGCACAACTTTTGTAGGGATTGTAAGTGTCCTATCTTAGATGGAGCCTTAAACCCATGTCTATTGTCAAACGGATGGTAATAAAAATGGTCAGTTTCAGTATGATATAACAAAAGATAGCGCAACTGTCGGAGCCTTAGAATTCCAGTAGGCAACTCTGTCACATACGTACCTTTAAGATCTAACGTCTCTAGGTTTTGAAGCTTTCCAATTGAGTTCGGAAGCACCCTCACTTGTGTTCCTCTCAAGCTTAGATACTTGAGATGGAACAACTTCACAATTTCAGTTGGAAATGTCTTCAAAGAAGCACCTCTAAAGTTTAATACTTTTAGCAACCTCAACCCACCATTGAACATTAGAGAGATGGAAGACTCAGACAATGGATCATCTACCCCAAACATGAACAGAGAATGCAGTTGAGAGAAACACATGCCTTGTGGTATATTTTGCAAAGTATTATGGATTGAGAGGTGTCTAACTTTAGAAAGCCAGCTCAGATTTCCTGCACCTGTTATTGCTAGAAAGTTTTGATCTATTGACTTTGAAACAATAATTTCACGCAGAAGATCATGTACACGGCAACTCTGGATCCGTCCGTCTCTCCTTCTCTTCGCTACTTGAATCAAGCTTCTATTAAGAAGCTCATAGATGTATCCCTCGGCTACTTCCTCTGGGGTCTTTCCATGTTTTACTTCAACAAATCCTTCTGCGACCCATAACCGAATCAAGCTCATCCATCCGATCAAATGATCCTCTGGAAAAATGCTCAAATACAAGAAACATGACTTTAGATAGTACGGCAAATCATTGTAACTTAGCAACAATATTTTCATCATATCGCTGCCTTCTACTTCAGCACCAAGGCTGCGATTCACCAACTCCCATTCATCTATTCTGTTATAGTCCTTTGAAGCCAACACACCAGCAATCGCCACAATTGCCAATGGCAAGCCCTCACATCTTCCTAGGATTCTTTCTGAAAGTTCAATCAAATGTCGGGGACAATCCTTCTCTTGAAATGTCTTTTTGCAAAACAGAATCCAAGACTCTTCTGTAGACAAAGCCTTCATTTCATAGATGTTACCATGGAATTCTCTACAAGAGGTAGAAGCAATATTGCCAATACGTGTTGTGAGCAGCACACGGCTGCCACAGTTGCAGTTTGGCAGTGCAATTTTGATAGCATTCCATGCATCTATTCTCCAAACATCATCTAAGACGAGCACGTACCTGCTTTCTTGGAGGACCTCTTTGACCACTGCTTTCATCTTATTGTCGTCCATGGTTTCCAACCTCTGAGGGAGAGGCCGTTTGAGTTCGTCGAAGAGTTGTTGAATCAAGTCTTTTAGGATCTCTTTGATGTTAAATGGTTGGGAAACAGTGATCCAAGCATGGTTTTGGAAACGTCTCTTCAGTTCCGTATCCTCGTAAACTTTCTTCACCAGGGTGGTTTTTCCCGAACCCCCCATTCCAACCACCGAAATCACTTTGAGTGGAGAATCACCATCAATGACCCAATCAAGGAGTTGTTGTTTGGGCTTGTCGATGCCAACAAGGTCAGCTTCTTCTAGTAGAAGTGCATCACCTCGTCGACCATAACATCCTCCATTGTTTGCCATATTAGTAGTACTAGAGCTTGAGCCTTGCTCTGAGGTACAGAGTTTGTGATCATACCTCTTACGTCTCTCAGCAATTTCGACGACTCTGCGTTTGATGTCCTGTACCTCGGAAGCAATCTGATGACGAGCTTTCATGTTCTTAATTTGATAATGAATCTTATAAACAGATCCAAAGATTCCACGCTGATGCTGACGAGCAAAGCGAAGCATAAATTCATCAAGAACGTCCTCGATGTCACGAGCGACATCTCGCACTTGCTTAACCCATGTTTGGAGCTCTAAATCGTTCTCTTCCATTGCATCAGCAACCCTCAAGAAGGCCCTTATGCTCTCCAGCTCATCTCTAATGAACACAAATTCTCGATTAACACCACCCAACAATTTCAACTCGTTATCGAGCATGCTTGAAAGTTTTGTAACCAAGAAGGTCACTACACTAAGTGCCATTCTTTCTTCGTGTTTTCTCCTTTTTTTCTTGTTCGAAAAAAGAAAAATGAAGAACAAATGAATTTGATGAAAGATGGTGAAGGAGAGAGGATCAGTGGTACATAGGTTGAAACAGGTATTGCCAGATTACTGACGAGAGAAGGTGGGATTAAATGGAGAGACAAACCAACACACGCACACATATTTTGTAAATTATAAAAAACAAATTGAATGTAAAATAATTTTGGCTAAACTGAATATTTTTAACTGAATATAAATTAAAAAAACAATTAAATATGTAAATAATTAAACACAAATTCAAAGACTAAACATTTGTAGTCAACAAGATTTAATAAACATCAAAAAATAAATAAATTAATTAAAAACTCAAAAAACAAAAAAATAAAAAATAAAAAATAAAAAACTAAACTCGACTCTAAGATAATACAAAAATATATGAGTATGTGTAAATAACTTATAAAACTAGAAGATAATGCAAAATATGAGTGTGTGTATATATATATATGTCATATCAAACCTTGAAATTGAAAAAAAATTCTCAATATCTATTTCTTCTTCTTCTTCTTCCCTTTTGTTTCTAAAATAAGTAACTTTTAAAATATATATGAGCGTAACATTGTAATTCAAAAAAATAAAAATAAAAATTGAATATCTGTTTCTTCCTCATTCTTTTTCTAAAATAAGTAAACTTTCAGAATATATTTTCAACTTCTATTCTCAGCTATCCAAGAATTAATATTAATATTAATATTATTATTATTATTATTATTATTATTATTATTATTATTATTATTATCATCTGTGTAAAATCCACATTTATCTATACTATGTATAAAGCATCTAGCATATATGTGCACAAAATCTATAAGCAAATAAAATGAAAATATACTCACAAAGATAATATATACACAAAATCTGTATAGCTTTTTATTTATTTATTTTTTATATTTTTTATTTTTTTCAATCAAAATAATGAAGAAAATGAAAATGGAGTTTTTGTTTTTATTTTTGCAATGAACGTAATGAAGAAATAAAAAATATTAAAGAATTCTAGATTTTATACAAAAAAAAAACAAACAAACAAACAAACAAATGCCTTAGTCATTGAGAATTAAAAAAAAAAAAAAAAAAAATCTACATTACTTACTGTCTAAGAGAATTAAAAGATAAATATTGATAAGTAATTACTTAAAAAGTTATTTCTTTTGAACAACACAAAGTTGTAAAACAATCTGGAAAAAAAAATAATAATAATAATAATGAATAATTATGTATATAAGTTGTAAGACAACCTCTGAAAAAAAAATTGTACAAATTTGTGTAAAACAACTTGGGGAAAAAAAAAAAGGAATACAAATTCTATAAACGTAAATTCCGCATAATTTTTTTTTTTTTGATCGGCAAATGTTAGTAGTTAGTTGTTAGATTAGCACCTATGAGAGAAAATCTCTCCACCATTGGCAAACCATTTAAGTGTTTGCACTCCCTTAATTCAACCCTCTTAAGGGGAATTGAACCCATGACTTCCTTGGAACTAAGTCTTAAAGAAGGCATAGTGGCCAACTAGGTTAGGCCTACTTGGTTAAATTCTGCATAATGACTCATCAAATTACCAACTCTTGTATGTATCTGCACTTTGCTTTTGTATTTTCTTTACAAACCCAATCAAAACCTCTAGGTTAAATTACATTCACCTCCCCTGAGGTTTCTGACAAATACAGGGACCTCCACTGCGATTTCAATAATTACAGTAACCTCCCTTACTTTACCTGACATTGTACAAATTCCCTCAATTCGTCAATTATACACAAACGACATTACTTTTGTATACAAAATGACCATATTACCCTTTTGTTTGAGCGCGAAAAGACGAAAATACCCTTTGATTATAGTATTCAACTTTTATTTTTATTTTTTGTTCTCTCTTATCTCATCAGATCGAAACACCAGAGAGAGAGAGAGAGAGAGAAGCTCGTAGGTGCCGCTCCTTTCGTCGTCTGTCTTTTTCCTTCCGTCGCCACCATCTTTCCTTCTCTTTCTGTTCTTCTTCCTCAACTCCTACTCTTGCACCGTTCGCCGCCCGTCGCCCGCTTTTCCTTTCCTCCTCATCTTGTTCTTCTTGTTCTGAAACCCTAGCCCTAGATTTATGGTTTTGAGAGTGGTGGTGGACAGTGATGGCAGAAGATCCATCAATGATTTCATAGAAGCAGAGAGGTTGTGTATTTGTATCTTTTTTGGCTAATTTAGTGTAAGAAAGTTGAAAATTTTGCTTTAGATCATTTGGGTGTAGATTCCAAACACCACTAACTAGTGTAAGAAAGCTCAAATTTTTGCTTTAGATTACTGTCACGACCCAAACCCGCTCCTATGGGTTTAGCATCGTAACCGGCCAGTAATCCGTGACTACTGAAGGCCTACTTAACAGTAATAACAGTAATATAGAGTACAGGGGCTGGTGGAAGCCAAAACAGTAAATGAAAGATGTCCAATGAGCTGTGACGGTCTGTATGCAAAAAGACTTTTCATAACACATTCACATTCGGAACAAAAGCAGTATGTACATACATCATATATAGGCATTCAGGTTAGGGACCAAATCCCTACCATAACAGTACAGTACAAGTCTATACAGTATTACAAAACAGAGACAGAAGGGTGAACTAAGACACCCTAAACGAGCCAAAGCTTGAACACACTTGGAACCTCGCAGTGAGGCACATTGGTTGGCTTGACAAAAAGGGAGTTTAACCCAACACTTCTAGCTTCGATCCGGTGCTTGAACACCTACATATATATATAAACAGTGAGCTAAAGCCCAGGGAATAACATATGCGTAAATAGGTTAAGAATGAATGTCCTTCCAGTATTTAAAATAGTCAGTTATAACAGTATATCAGTCATTCAGTCATAGCAGTCATATGTGGTACATCCCATAGCAAAACAGTACAGTAGGTCTTAACAGACCGAACAGTCAGTTGATGGCCATCATATCAGTAAATAGTAGTGGTTCCAAACATGGGAACCGACAGAGATCTCTGTAACAGTAGCAGTAACAGTACAGTAACAGTAAATTGCTATGGATGCCACGAATACAGTTCGCAAATAGGACAAACATTCATTTAGTAAGAAATATCATTTCAGAAAGCAGTACAGTTGGTCATTGAGAAAATATTTATGATTGAATATATCTTTACAACATTGTTACTCACAGAGTTCTGGGCTACAGATAGGCTAGTAACCGTCCTCGGATGCCAACCCTACACAGTTACAGGATGAACACACACTAAGTTGCACGTTTGGGAAACAATAACTTAGTCCATATCTTGACTCGGTGTGGTTCTATAGCATTATCCTCATTAAGATGCCTTAAACTAGGCCTATGAATGCCTAGGATGGAATGAGGATGCAAAGATGCACTTTAAAACACTTTTCAAATTTTTGCTGAAATAGGGGTCCCGTTCGAGCGTGGCTTTATCCGCTCGAGCGGACATGCAGACAAAAGATCTACGCTCGAGCGTGATTTTCCTTGCTTGAGCGGACTGCAAAAGTACTGGATGCATGAAATTCATGCTCGACGGGCGCTCGACCCCCGCTCGAGCATGAGACACAAGTCCTCGCTCGAGCGTGCATTCTCTCGCTCGAGCGGACTATAAACATATGCAAAGTACTAGATACACGCATTTCATGCTCGAGCGTTACTTTCCCCGCTTGAGCGGACTGCATGAACTCAGAGTGTACGCTCGAGCGTGAAGTTCCCCACTCGAGCGTGGATCCAAAATCTGGAATTTCCAGATTTGTTTCCAAACATGAAACTCAACATTTAAAGTATCAAATTCGATCCTTTTGGGCTAATTTTATAGAAACACTTTAAAACTCATAATATGATATGTTTCAAAGATCAATTTGCAAAATCAAAGCCCAAAGGTAGTTCAATTGAACCCATTTCCAAACAAAACTTCAAGAACATGATGTACATGCAACATGCATGAATTTAATCAACTTCAAAGCTTTTAATACAAGAACAAATGAGTCAATCCTTCCAAAAACATGCTGAATTCATGGACCAAAGCTAGAATATGGACATGCATGTGAGGATTTCCATGAAATCAACCTCAAAACTCAGCAATGTATACATGCATGCATGAATTCCTACTCAATTCAAGATTTTAAACCAATTCTTGACTTTAACTACCAATTTCCCATGAACCATACAAGGTACAACTAGAATTCACAAATGAGAGGATGAAATCTCTACCTTAGGTCTTCAATTCCAAGTATAGGGGCTCAATTTGTGCAATTGTCCTCCAAATCTTCTAATTCTCCAAGTAATTCTCTAGATGAAACAATTCTCTCTCTCTCTCTCTCTCTCTGTTTTGGCCTAGGAAAATGAATGAAGAGTGATGCCAAGCATAGATAAATCAAGACTAATAGATGGCCTAGCATTGTCCACTAATGGCAATTTTGTAAATAACTCAAATTGATGTAATACAACTTTTTAATCTAATTTAACCACTCAAAATCACATTCCAATTAAATTTACCATAAAATCACATAAATTCTAACTAGCACAAAATACCAATCAATTTCTGAATCGGCCGCCGATATGGCCTTCAATTTGCAATTCAAAGATAAAACATGAACAGATCAATTAACAGTCAAACAGATAGAAATGCGTTTAAACTAATACACTCAATCAATCAATTTAGAATGTCAGTCAAATCAGTTACTTAATCATGTTCAGTCACAGTTTAGTAGTAATCAGTGGTGAGGGTTGTCACAATTACTTAGTGTAGATCTAGAATGTGCTCTATAATGTTTGATTTTTGAAATCCAAACGGATGGTGAAATATATATATATAAATATGTTGGGTTTCAATTTTTTGCTAAAAATCAAAACAAGTGTATATGTATATACATAAAAATATGTGTATTTATATAAACATACATCTGGTAGACAAAATTGTTCCCATGTTTATATATTTGTATATATATACATATATCTGCCAATAGATTTGTATGTATATATACCTGTTAGAAGAAAAAAAGATTCTTCCCATGTTTGAATGTGTGTATATATATACATATATCTTTTAAACAAATTTAAAAATTAATTTAATTGGATTTTATTTTCTTTGCTAGAAATCAAAATATATTTTCATGGGTTTCAATTCTTTGCTGAAAATCCAAACAAGTATATATGTATATAGATAAAAATATATGTATATATATAAACATACTTCTGGTAAACAAATTGTTCCCATGTTTATATATTTCTATATATATATACATATATCCGTCAATATATTTGTATGTATATATATTTGTTAGAAGAAAAAAAAAAAATCTTCCCATGTTTGAATGTGTGTATATATACATATATCTGTTAAACAAATTTAGAAATTAATTTAATTGGATTTTATTTTCTTTGCTAGAAATCAAAATATGTTTTCATGTGTTTATATACATGTATCTATTCTCTGGCTGTTCTTTGCTAGAATTGTGGCTGCTCTTCTTTACATGAAAACATAATTAAGTATCTGTTCATATGTAATAAAGTTCTTCTTTAGATAAAGTTCCCATGTGGTTTCAAAAAATGTTTTCATGTGTTTAAACAAACTTTCCTGTGGTTTTCTTTAGATAAAGGTCCTCTTTAGATAAATTACACAAACGACGTACAGATTCCCTCACCTGTGGTTTTCTCAACAAGACATTTGAGGGCATTATGGATATTTCCGCGTATATCTTTGATGACATCAGCAATTTCTGATAGTTTTGTGAACAGAAGTCAAAAAATAGGGGAATCTGTACAATGTTAGGTAAAGTAGGGAAGGTTTTTGTAATTATTAAAACCACACGGTAGGTCTTTGTATTTGTCAGAAACCTCAGGGGAGGTGAGTGTAATTTACCCAAACCTCTAAATTTTGGCCCCAAAAGACCTCTCTCTCAATCTCTAAACCTAATAAATGTTCCTCTTCTATTACATCCCTTTTTAATTCATTTGGGTATCTTCACTAAATTCAATCGCATTCTCCGAAAAATAAAAAAGTTAAAAAAAAATCATGTGATAGAATGATTGTAAAAGGGGAAGAAGAAGAAAAAAAAAAAAAAATTACAAAAAAGAAAAGAACAAAACAAATAATAAACAAAAGTTTCAATCATTGAGAATATAAAAGTTCAAAACTCTTAAATCACTTATTGTTAAAGAGAAACAAAAAATAGTCTTCTATTGGATTGTACTTCCTTTACCATAATTGAATCAAACATTTTTGTACTTTTTTTAAAAGAGAAAAACATGATAGAAATAGAGGAAGAAAGCAAAAAAGTTTAAAAAAAAAAAAAGAAGGTAAATTACAAATACACCTCTTGAGGTTTGCTTAAAATACAAATTGCCCTCTGTGGTTTGAAAAATTACAAATACCTCCCTGTTAGAATTTTTTATTTAACATAATTAATTGAAAAAGTGAAATTTCTAACTGTTTACTTGTACAGTAATAAAATTATATGAATTATTAATTGAAATAAAATTTTAATATTATTAAAAACTGTTAATGTAATTTCTAAAATCACAGGGATAATTTGTAATTTAAGTAAATCTCAGAAGGTGTGTTTGTAATTTATTCAAATTTTTTAAATAAAAGTAAGTTATTGGAGAAGAGAATAAGTTATTGTAAAGTATTTATTTGGAAATTTGGTTAAGTGGGAAGTTATTGTAGAGTAGTTTTTTTTATATTTTTTTTTATTTACTTTTTTCCTTAATTATGTAAATGTCACATGGCAAAAATTTCAAGAAACTAGGATAGGGCCTTGCTTAATATAATAGTATAGATAGTATAGATAAAAAAATAATATGATATACATAATTTATATATACAATTTTTATATGTGACATCTTGTGATTCCTTCACTTACATTTAAAACACTTATTATTATCTTCATAATTTCACAAATGTCACAACCATTATACTATTATGAGTTCAATATAAAAATTGAGTAATACTAGGAACCCTTAAACGTGAACCCTAAAAAAAAAAAAAAAAAAAAAAAAATTTCCCAATATCGTGGAAAGAGATTATATCTTAAGTAGTTGATTTTTATGCCTTGTTTGTTATTTTCTAAAAAAGTCAGAAAGTTAAAAAGTCATTATCCTATTTAAGTCACATTATCTTATTTATGTCACATCATATCTCTATCACATTACTTCAAATCCAACCTATATTTCATAATTAACCTAGAATAATTCCCATCATTCTAAATACATTTATCAATTATATTTTTAGGATCCTAAGTCTTTTTCATAAAAAATATATAATCAAAATTTTATGGTAAATGACGGGCTCAATATCCAACATACAGATGTTAATCGGACATTGGAAATCATTTCATCAAAAAAAATTGTGTTCAATTTTGTACTTAAAATCAAATTTACTATTTATTTTTTTAGACACATATTTTACTGATAACTTACTTTTATAGAAATATTTTACTAAATCTAATTTAAGAAGTAAACAATTTAAATTATCAAAATAAATCTCAAAATAAACCTCATAAATCGTGCCAATATTGTGACTGTTGTGTCGGGTCTACAGTCACTGTTTTGCGGCTTGTGGGATCCATTTTGAATCTAATTTTGATGATCAGAACTTTTTATATTTTAGAGAACGTCGTGTAGAATATATCTGTAAAAAAATAAATTGATCGAACATCGATAGGTCGTTCATCGAATCATATTTGTATTTAGTTTAATTATTAAATATTCATTTTACTTACATAGAAATGTATTTTGACGAAGGGCTTATCGATATTCGATTAACTTATTTTTTACAAATATATTTTATTCAATGTTTTTTAAAATATAAATAATTCGAATTATTAAAATAAAATGCAAAATGAAATGTGTTGTACAGTAATTACTGTTGTATATTTTTGACTCCACCCCCTTATTGTGCCTCACCTAAATCCTGATTTCAACACGATTCGCTTTAATCATTCAGCGACGTGCCAATTTTAAGAATTGGAAAAGTAGAATCATCATTTTCCCTTGAGTCAAATTTAGTCAACGGAATTGATTCTTAAAATAAATAAATAAATAAATAAAATCATTTTTCTCTCGCGTTTATATCAAGCTAAAGACTGAGGCATATTTTGAAAATATAGTTAAAATTTAATTTTTTAACTTTTATTTACTTTTTTGAAAAAAATGTGTACAAAATATGAAAAGTAATGTGACTCAAAATAAGTTAAAAATTAACTTTTGATTTCACTGTTTGAACGAAGTTATTTTTTATTTAACAAAGGGATAAACTTAGAAAGATTAGTGAGATGAGAAATGTTACCGTATGTACTTTTAAAAAAATGTATATCGTATATATTTTGTTGTGTATTTTTATAATACATATAATATATTTTTATGGTAAATGAATGGGCTCAATATCCAACATACAAATGTTGATCGGACATTAGTAATCCTTTTATCAAATACTTTTGTATTCAATTTTGTATTTAAAATCACATTTACTATTTATATTTTTAGATACATATTTAATTTTATGAAAGAGTTATTAATATTCGATTAACTAAATTTTTATAGAAATATCTTACTCAATGTAATTTAAAAAGTAAATAATTTAAATTATCAAAATAAATCTCACAATAAACCACATAAATCATTCCAATTGTGACTGTTGTATCGGGTGTAAAGTCATTGTTGTATCGTCTTGTGGGATCCATTTTGAACCTTATTTTAGGAAATGTCATTTGAAAAAAATTAAATTGATTGGATATCGATAGATCATTCATTGAATTATATTTGTACTCAATTTAATTATTAAATATTCATTTGCTTACATAGAAATGTATTTTGATAAAAGTCTATCAATATTCGATTAATTTAATTTTTATAAATACTTTCTATTTAAAATTTTTAAAATATCAACTATTTAGATTATTAAAAAAAAGGGTTAATTACACTAATAGTCCCTATAGTTTGGGACTTGTGTCACTTTGGTCCCTGACTTTTCAATTGTGACACATTTGACCCTGAATTTTGAATCTTGTTTCAAATAAGGACAATTCAAAATATTATTAGATTTTTCAAGGGTAAAATTGTCAATTTGATAAAATATAAACTAATTTGACAAAAATAAATGTCAAAAAAATATTTTTAATTTTTTTAAAATTATTTTTATCCACTAATGATAAAATTATGTAAAATTAATAAAAATTACATGATTAATTTTTTTAAATTAATTTTATATGATCATCATCCAAACACATAATAAAAATTAATTTGGTAAAAAAAATAAATAAATGTCTAAAAGATTTATCAATTTTACATCATTTTATTTTTAGTAGGTAGAAATAATTTTTAAAAATTCAAAAATATTTGTTTGACATTTATTTTTGTCAAATTAGTTTATATTTTATCAAATTGACAATTTTACCCTTGAAAAATCTAATTATATATTCAATTGTCCTTATTTGAAACAAGATTCAAAATTCAGGGTCAAATGTGTCACAATTGAAAAGTCAGGGACCAAAGTGACACAAGCCCTAAACTATAGGGACTATTTGTGTAATTTGCCCTAAAAAAAAAACGAATCTTATGAGTTGGACCATAATCACTGTCGTGCTTTAGTGACTCCACACCCCTGTTGTGCCTCGCCTAATTCTGATTTCAACCCAATCGCTTTAATCATTCAGCGACGTGCCATTTTTAAGAATCGGAAAAGTAGAATCATCTTTTTCACTTGCGTCAAATTTACAAAATGGAATTGATTCATAAAAAAATAAATAAAATAAAACGAGAAAATTTCTTTTTCACTTGCTTTTATATAAAGCTAAAGACTGAAAAGTAGAATCATCTTTTTCACTTGCGTCAAATTTACAAAATGGAATTGATTCTTAAAAAAAAAATAAAAAAGATAAAAACATAAAAAAGGAAAAAAAGAATTCTTTTTCACTTGCATTTATATAAAACTAAAGACTGAAAAGTAGGATCATCTTTTTCACTTGCATCAAATTTACTCAATGGAAATGATTCTTTTCAACAAAATATATATATATTTTTTTGTTTTTGTTTTTTTAATTATTCTTAAAGAAAAAAAAAAAAATGTTTTGTGGTGTCATCACCGTATCTATGGGCTTTGGCTCCGGGATAGCCAATTGCCAGCCATATTTAACCTAACCTGTAGGAAATGATCCACCACTGAGGCACCAATGAGATTCAGCTACCCATTATCGATGCAGCAAAGGAGCTCTGCCACACACTACAGAAGGGCCTAGAGTCAATTGGAATAAGAGAGTAGCTGGATAATCCAATAGATTTGCACCCTAGGATTCGAACCTAGACACCCCTATGGAGAGAACTATATTCTCCAGTAAACCACCACCCCGGTGGTAGTATATATATTTTTCACTTGCGTTTTGGTTAAGCTAAAGATTTTGTTGATTTCACTATTTGGGCGAAGTTATCTTTTACTTAACAGAGATGTAAAATTAGAAAGATTAACGAGATGAGAAATGTTACCGTATGTATTTTTTAAAAGATGGATATTATATATAATTTCTAATGTATTTTTGTGATACATATAATATATTTTTATAAAGGGGCTCAATATCCCAAATACAAATGTTGGGCCAAGATGACTGACATTCACGAGTTAGGGTCAAGATACGGCTCGGGGCTGAAATGAAGCCAAGGCCCGACATGAAGGTCCAGGCCAGACTTATGCCCAAGGCCGAGATCATAAACATCCTACCATTAGGGCGGACTTGGTTCCAAAACCATAAAAGGATGGGCCGCACCCATCTAGAGTGTGGTGGGCCGAGTCCACTTGGGTGTTTGCCTGGAGTAGACCAAAACGGATCAAGGTCCTTGACAGACAAAGAGCTATGCATCAATACAGATCACAATCCCTCAAAGGCAGGATAGAAGCACCAAGAAAGGAATGCCGAATCCTTGGGAGTCATCTTAGGCTGTTCAGAGGGTGAGACGTGATCCCCACATGGGCTTCCCTCACGGCAGGAATGAAGAATCCATGAAAAAAGGGCTTTAGCTTGGTCCTATAAGAAGGGCAAAGATCATTTAAGCAAGGTATGCAATCACAACCACTCACATTCTATATTACATACCTGTCTTGATGGGTTGTTTTAACACCAAAATATTTTAATTAAAAATTGGGTTCATAGAATAGTAGTAAAAATCAGGTATCAATCTACAGAGACTAAAGATAAGAAATTAATCTAATTTAATTTTTTTTAATTACGATAGAATTGATATGATTTTTGTATGAAAATTAAACTACGGAATTGTAAGCAATAAATTAAGGGAGAGGGGTGGGCTTTGTGAGGCGATTGACAGCATTGGTGATGTGCCCCTAGACGACGTAGTCTAACGGATATTTTCGAACTCTTCCCTCAAGCTGAGGCTAACTTGTTGTTTCTCTTTATTTAAACAAATGTACTAACTTCCAATTTCGGTCAATTATCAATGCCAACTCCATTTCATGTTTTAAATTCTTCAAATAATGTAATTAGATAGTTGGGTATAGATTAACTCAATGGGTTGGGTTTTTCACAAGTTCAACAACTTGAGGAGTTTGTGGACTTCATTATAGGTCATATTTTGATAATTCAAATCATTTATTTTTTAAAATTTTCAATGTATATCATTCATGAAAAAAATAAATTCGATCTAATAATTGTAACCATTTTATTTTACTGTGTTTCTCTCTAAAAAAATAGACAACATGCATGTTTTAAAAATAAACAATTCATTTTTTTGGACACAAACACCATAAAATAAAAATGATTATTGGATAAATGTAATTTTTTATGCGTGAAATACATGAAATGCCATAAAAAATTAGAAATGAGTTTACTATTGAGCCCCAGGAGCCTCTCCACTCAAGCCTAATAGAAGTAAAACGTAATCAAAATTTATCCTAAAAGTAAAATATAAGGTGTAGTTAGAGTGTTGTGAGTTATATGTAAAATAAATTTTCTTTACATATTTAATTTTTGGATATGTGGCACAACTACGTTCGATTATGTATATATATGATGGAAGAGGATCCCTCCCAATTTGTTTGGGGCCTTGGGGCCCACCGCGGGGTCTCGTTTCGATGATCCGAATCGTTCATTTTGTTGGGCACCTCGTGTAATTTATTTACAAATAAATTAGGTCGATCTGATAATTGTAATGTAACGCCCCAAATATATAACAACAAGCCATCTCCTAATAATTACTAATTAACAATACATTTCAGAATATGATATCTTTTCATTTATATGATTTCCCTTATACAAAAGTGTAGTATATGCAATTATACATTCATAGGCCTTAACCGTGAATCTATAGCATGTGTCATAAACAAGTAATATGAAATAAGAGTTAAACATATATAGTAATGCCCTATTGGCTACATCTTTGCAAGACAGTGCTTGGTTACAATAAAAGTGAGTTTAAACTCGATACAAATAAGGCCGCATGCTTGTACAAAATAATTACAACAGTAACAAAAAATAGAAGCTCTTGGCTCCAAGTCCTCTCAAGTTATTGCCTTGGCAGAGGCATATCACCAGTACCCGAAAATGGTTTTCCACATAGGGTGAGCCAAAACCCAGTAAAGATACTCTAAAACAGTGTATAAATCTTAGCAGAGTTATAAAGTGAATGCATATGCAATGCTCGTGTCAAAATATTTTCATTTCTTTGTCCAAACCATGCGATGCCAAGTTCATATCTCAATTCATGATATCATTTCCTTTGCAATAGAAAACAGGGTGTTGTTTACAACATTAGGAATCTCTAGGACGTGTCTGCAAATAGGCTAGAAGCACTACCAATTTGTCATTTTTACCGATATTAACCGGAAGGCTTGACACCTAACTGTGCGGATTTCTGGACTTTTACCAAGGACACACAGGCCAACATAGTACTACAACTACACTCCTACTTAGATTCACCAACGTATTCACCCATTTTTCTAAAAACGACAACATTTTCAATGAGTTAATTATGTTACAATGGTCTATGCAAATGGATGATAAAATAGTTTCAATTCACCTAATTCTCATGCAATTTCTATAATAATCATAGTTATTCTCCACCGATAGCCCAAAACAGATATCTCTAAACAGATAAATAATTTTTAATACGGATATACTTTTCAAAATCACAAGACGGGAATAATAATACATATCCAACTCTACCATCACCATCATCATTATTCCAATTCTATGAAACAAACATCATTACAATTTTTCTCTTTACAAAATCAAATTGTCACAATTTAGGGCAAAAATTCTCTTTCTTTAAAAATCAATCTCCATGGATAAAATCCACCATTTATGACAACTCAACCATTTTTACAAAGCCACAATCATATACAAGAACCCATTTTGAAAACACTTCTTTGGAATTAAACCAAACCCTAGATTTTGTTTAAAAATTCCCCAAACCACAACATAGCTTAAAAAATCAAATAACTACGTTAAAAATGTTAAACTTATTTATTTTGATGATTTATTTAATTATATTTTAATTTATTTGAAAGATAAAAATAGAATCCAAAATTTATTTTGATGATTTATTTAATTATATTTTAATTTATTTGAAAGAGAAAAATAGAATCCAAAATTTATTTTGATGATTTATTTAATTTTAATTTATTTGATAAAGAAATATAGAATCCAAATTTTTTTTTGATGATTTATTTAATTATGTTTTAATAGAATCTAAAATTTATTTTGATGATTTATTTTATGTTTTAATTTATTTGAAAGAGAAAAATAAAATCAAAATTTATTTTGTCCCATTATTTTTCGCCTAAACTTTTATCCTAAATATTGTTTGAATGTATTTAATATTAGCTTAAATCAGGAGTTCATTTCAACCTAAAAATAATGCCCAAACCAGAGGTTCAAACAGCTCAAAACAGAGGTTCTAACAGCCCAAAACAAAGGTTCAAACAGCCCAGCATAGCATAGCAGTAGACCAAAAGGTTCAAGTGGAATATATTCAAATTAGTAATGATAGAGTGGAAGATAGTCAAATTAGTAATGATGGAGTGAAAGATATTCAAATCAGTAATGATGGAGTACAACGGCTATAAACGGCTATAAGTTTCATTATATATACCAAAGCCTCTAATGTAAACAAGTTACAAAAAAAAAAAAAAAAAAAAAACAGAAAAATATTCTTTGATCTATAATCACTCACATCTATTCTCTGAAAAATTCTCTGAGAAGTATTCTTCAATTTTTGTTTACATCCTCTTTCAAAAATTGTACACTGAGACGTATAGCTTTAAGCCCATCTTTCTTGTGTGAGGTTTACAGAAAAACCAGAGCTTCATTTTTATATCTATCTTTGAGAGATAATTCTTGTAGCTTTCTGTGAAAGCAAAAATATCTTCTTTTCAACCTTGTAAGCGTGTAGTACACTCAGTGTTCTTGACTTAGAAAGTCTGTGTAAAATCTGTGGAGGATTGCTCCATTTGTGAAAATGTTGCTAGCACCCTGTGAAGCTAGAGTATAGTGGAAAATCTCAAGTGAAACTTGAGAAGTGGACGTAGGCCGAGTTGAAACCGAATAACTATAAATTTGTTTGTCTCTCTCTCCCTTATCTCTTTATTTTATTTAAATTGCCATAACTATATTTTATATTTTCACTGTGCTAAAATCATTAATTGACATAGTTGTTAGAATACTTGCTTTAATTATTTTTACTTCATTAACTATATTTATCTATTGTGCTAGTCATAATTTTTATTAGGGTATTATTATTTTTATTTGTAAAAACCTAATTCAGTCCCCCTCTTAGGTTGTCTTTTGGGTAACAAAAAACCATACAAAGTGTTAAAGTAATCCCTACCTTAAAGCTTGAAGATAAGGGAGAGAGAGAAGAAACTTTGACAAAGCCAAAAATCAACTTTGCTCCGATCAAAAGGAAGCTCTAGGCAAGCTCTACCCAAGCTCTACCCTGTTCCCCAAATCACAGTAGTGTAGAAATCAATGGATCAAGGTGTATTTGAGGTTTTAAAGATGGTTTCTAGAGAGAGAGAGAGAGAGAGAGAGAGAGAGAGAGATAAAAATGACTCATTTCTCAGACTGATATACGCGTAGACCACTCGAGTGCAAGAATGGTCGCTCGAGCGCACCCTCCTAGTAGTTTAGACCTATAAAAGTTCGCTCGAGCACAGAAATCATACTCTCAGTAGTTTTGCAGATTGTAAAAGACCACTCGAGCACAACAATCATCGCACGAGCGAAAGAGCAAAATTTTGGGCAACACAGTTTTGAAATGACTAACTCCCAACCTATTTCAACATGACCAAGGCACTCCAATAACCAAGCTCAACAAGGAATAAGATGAATAAAGACATGAACAGTGATACAAAGCAAGATATCCCAAATCGAAAATGATAAACGGGTCAAGCCTAAACCGGAATTGTTATAATCTCCCCCCTTAAGGAATTTCGTTCCCGAAATTTTAAAACCAACACAAAACAACTGTTTTTAAAGCCACATAACAAAGATCCAATCATCTTCATAACCATGACCCAGCCATCGATCATTCATTCTCATAACATAATAAACAAAATTCCCAACATTGAATATACAATTCACTTTTTCCAAAACATATGTAATGTTTTACATTTAATCGACTTACAAAATTTCATTACAAGTTTCAAATAACAACAAAAAGGTTCGAATACTTCTCACGGACTTCAGCCTCACGTTTCCAAGTCACCTCATCAACCTCGCAGTGTTGCTATAACACCTTTACCAATGGAATTGTCTTGCCTCGCAAGACTTGGTCTTGAGTATCTAAGACTCTAACCGGTCTCTCTTCATATGAGGCATCCTCATCTACCTCTAACTCAGTCCAATCCAACATATGTGACGGATCCAGCCCATATTTCCGAAGCATACAGATATGGAACACATCATGAACCCCGGAAAGTTGTGGCGGCAAGGCCAAATGATTAGCTATCTCTCCAATACACTTAAGGATCTCAAAAGGCCCAATAAATCTAGGAAACAACTTCTCGTTCTTCCCAAACCTCATCAAACCTCGTGTAGGTGATATTTTCAAGAAGACGTGATCTTTCACCTAAAATGGTAACGGTCCCCTCCTACGGACAACATAGCTCTTCTAGCAACTCTAAGTCGAAATCAACCTCTTATGGATAAGTGCGACCTTCTCTGTCGTTTCCCGAACTAACTCAGAAGCTAACATAGGTGCGTCACCCACCTCGGCCCAACACACAGGAGATCTACACGGTCAGCCATACAAGGCCTCAAATGGTGCCATGCCAATACTCGCCTAAAAGTTATTGTTGTAGGCAAACTCCACTAAAGGTAAGTGCCTCTCTCACGACCCCTTAAAGTCAAGAACACAACCCCGAAGCATATCCTCTAAGATTTGAATAGTATGCTCTAACTACCTGTCAGTTTGAGGATGATAGGCTGTACTAAACGTCAATCTAGTGCCAAAGGCATTCTGTAGGCGCTGCCATAACCGAGTCGTGAAACGCGAATCTCTATCTGAAACAATAGTCACAGGGACCCCATGAAGTCGCACTATGTCCCTAACATAAAGGTCGGCAAGGTAATTTACTGAGTCACTTATACGCATAGATACAAAATGTGTTGACTTAGTTAACCGGTCGACTATCACCCACATGGCATCATTACCCCGTTGAGTCCTCAGAAGACCCACAACAAAATCCATCATGATATGCTTTCACTTTCGCTTGGCTATAGGCAAGGGTTGTAACAAACCCACAGTTCTCTGATGCTCGGCCTTCACTTGTTGACAAGTAAGGCATCTCAATACAAACAGGGCTACGTCTCTCTTCATCCCTCTCCACCAGAACTGGCGACTAAGGTCGTGATACATCTTGGTGCCTCCTGGATGTACCGCAAGGCGTGAATAGTAGAACTCTCAGAGTATCTCCTCTTTACAAGACTCCGGCACTAAAAGACGGTCAAAATATCTAACACTCGAGTCAGAATACACGTTCAAGCCCTTCTCTACCTTCCCACTAGACATCTTCTCCCAGATGGACTCTACTTCGTGGTTATCCCGTTGTGCTTCTATAATAGTCCCTTAGATTTTGTCCCCACACTTGACAAGATATTTATTGGAGTTGGCGAAGGTAATCCTGAGACCTGGATTGTTGATCTTGACCAGTCCGATAGGTTTCAGATGCTAAAGAAAATGAGATTCAGGCTCGTTGGTGGCAAGGACAAAGAGTACATTCATCACAGAATAGAAGTTGTGGACCAATTTTTCAAGTTGATGTTTGAACGAACTACAAAGATACGCTGTTGGGAAATGTTGGAAGTATTCAGAAGGGTGCCATATATTTAGTGGCTGCTACTATTAGTGGAAAAGAATGCAAAATTACGTGAAGGAATCTAATGTACTTTAAAGCTGTTTAGAATTTTAATTTTATGTATTTTTATTTGTAATGTTCAGGTGAATGGAGGTGGATGATATAAAAATTGGTGTTGTTGAAGGTGTTTCAACAAGTGATTTCAGTTGTATTGAGCCTGCTTTGCCTAATTTATTTTCTCAATTGAGGTTGTGATACAAACAAAAGAGTATTAAGGTTGATAAAATATTCCCCCATTTGAGCACCCAATGCTAATGGGTTGGTCAGAGTAAATGTGTATGATAGGAGGTTAGATGGTAATGACAGTCTGCAGGTGTATTTTATTTTCCCAGTGGATTGTCAATGCGAGTTAGTGTATTATGGGAATGGTTATTGTTCAATTAACGACAAAC